>OZ053312.1:23926297-23995976 GCA_964056655.1 Arabis hirsuta | reverse complement strand
TGAGAAACGTAGAAGAAAAGAGAGTGAAAAGAGTGTTGGTAGATCTAGCAAGGATGTAGTAGACAATGGTGAGAAGAAAGAGAGGAAGACTCGAGAAGAAGAAGTAGAGGAAGAGCAGAAGCATTTGGATGAGGAGGTTGAGAAACGGAGAAGAAGAGTTCAAGAGTGGCAAGAGTTGAAGAGAAAAAAGGAAGAAACCGAAACTGAAACTAAGGATCTAAAAGAAGGTAAAGTTTGGACTCTTGAAGGAGAATCTGATGATGAACAAGAGGAGAAACCAGAAACAGAAATGGATGTTGATGGAGAGACTAAACCTGAAGATGATGGTGATGCCAAAATGATAGACTTGGAGAATGCTGTCTCCGAGACTGGAGCTGATGTTGCTGAAGATGAAGAGGTAGATCCTTTAGATGCTTTTATGAATTCTATGGTATTACCTGAGGTTGAGAAGCTTAGCAGTAGTGATACTCCCACAGTAGTAGACAAGGATAGTGTTTTGGATTCTAAGAAGAGTGGTGACAACCAAAAGAAAGCTTTTAATAAAGCTCTTGGTAGGATATTTGAAGGTGAAGATTCTGATTCTGATTATACAGAAACAAATGATGATGGTGATGATCCAAGTCTGGAAGAAGACGATGAGGAGTTTATGAAGAGGGTCAAGAAGACAAAAGCTGAGAAATTGTCTCTTGTTGACCACTCAAAAATACAGTATGAGCCTTTCCGCAAAAACTTCTATATCCAAGTGAATGATATCTCAAGGATGACACAGGAAGAAGTTAACGATTACAGAAAGGAATTGGAGCTGAAAGTTCATGGAAAGGACGTACCAAGACCCATCAAATTTTGGCACCAAACTGGGCTAACCAGCAGAATTTTGGATACGTTGAAGAAGCTTGACTATGAAAAGCCAATGCCTATCCAGGCACAAGCACTCCCAATCATCATGAGTGGTAGAGACTGCATTGGAGTTGCAAAAACAGGGTCAGGTAAAACCCTTGGTTTTGTTTTGCCGATGTTGAGGCACATCAAAGATCAGCCTCCCGTGGAAGCTGGTGAAGGGCCAATTGGGCTTGTAATGGCACCTACTAGGGAGCTTGTTCAGCAGATTCACAGCGAAATCAAAAAGTTTGCCAAGGCGTTGGGTATAAGATCTGTCCCTGTGTATGGAGGATCAGGAGTTGCCCAGCAAATCAGTGACCTTAAGCGAGGTACTGAGATTGTTGTGTGCACTCCTGGCAGAATGATTGACATTCTTTGCACTAGCGGCGGGAAAATCACAAATCTGCGAAGGGTCACATTTTTGGTAATGGATGAAGCCGACCGTATGTTTGACATGGGTTTTGAACCTCAGATCACCCGTATCGTTCAAAATATTCGACCTGAACGGCAAACTGTGCTCTTTTCAGCGACTTTTCCACGCCAAGTTGAAACTTTGGCACGTAAAGTCTTGAACAAGCCTGTAGAAATACAAGCTGGTGGAAGGAGTGTTGTGAATAAGGATATAACTCAGTTAGTTGAAATCAGACCGGAGAGTGAGAGGCAGTCTAGACTCCTGGAGCTTCTTGGGGAATGGTATGAGAAAGGGAAAATATTAGTCTTTGTTCAATCGCAGGAAAAATGTGATACTTTGTACAAGGATCTGATGAACCGATGTTACCCTTGTTTATCTCTTCACGGTGGTAAGGATCAGACTGATCGTGAATCAGCTATATCTGATTTTAAGAGCAACGTCTGCAATTTGATGATTGCGACAAGTGTTGCAGCGAGGGGTCTAGATGTGAAAGAGCTTGAATTGGTTGTAAACTTTGATGCACCGAACCATTATGAAGACTATGTGCATCGCGTTGGCAGGACAGGCAGGGCAGGGCGGAAAGGATGCGCTGTGACATTTATCTCGGAGGATGATGCAAAATATGCACCAGATTTAGTCAAAGCCCTGGAACTTTCTGAGCAGCCAGTTCCTGATGATCTTAAAGCAATTGCGGATGGTTTCATGGCGAAAGTGAAACAGGGTATTGAGCAAGCTCATGGAACTGGCTATGGTGGTAGTGGCTTTAAATTCAACGAAGAGGAGGAAGACGTTAGGAAAGCAGCGAAGAAAGCACAAGCGAAGGAGTATGGCTTTGAGGAGGACAAGTCTGACTCGGAAGATGAAAATGACGTAGTAAGAAAGTCTGGTGGTGGTGATATCTCACAGCAGCAGCAGGCCGCTGTTGCTCAGATAGCTGCCATTGCTGCTGCCGCTAAATCTTCTGCTCCTGTGACTACTACTAACCAATTGGTTCCTAATGGTGTCCTTCCGGTTACTCTTCCTAGTATTATTAGTGATGGAGCTGGCCGTGTTGCAGCCATGGTTGCTGCCGCCAACCTGCAACATAATCTTGCAAAGATTCAAGCTGATGCAATGCCCGAACATTACGAAGCGGAATTGGAAATCAATGATTTCCCGCAGAATGCTCGTTGGAAGATCACTCACAAAGACACTCTAGGTCCGATATCAGATTGGAGTGGAGCCGCCATTACCACTAGAGGTCAGTTTTATCCTCCAGGACGTATTCCGGGACCTGGGGAACGCAAGCTCTACTTGTTCATCGAAGGGCCTACCGAAAAATCAGTTAAGGCAGCGAAAGCTGATCTCAAGCGTGTTCTTGAAGACATTACTAAGCAGGCCATGTCACTTCCTGGAGGATCGCAACCCGGCAGATACTCTGTTCTATAACCATGAGGTGTGTGATTCTTATCACTCAGTAAGTGATGTTGTACTATTTTTATAGACTCTTACTTTGTTTGAGAAATAAAGTTATAAACATCAGTGAGACGGACCTTTACGAAATTGTAGTATTATTTGGTTCCATGTAACAATAGTTCAGAAGCAATATTTTTCTTGGCAGAGAGCGACATATAGAACATAAACACAAACATGTTCATGTATTGAGCTTATACACCCAAAATGATCTTTAGGGTTTTGTGAGTCCTGTTATTTCGTCTCGGCTTTATTGAGGAACACGATCTTGAATAGGAATCAATTCAAGATTTGATCAAACATTCAAATAAACTATATTCATGATGATCTCCAGGTCTTGAAGTGACACAGTCAGAGTCACTTACACTGGTTTGCTTTTGAGATACTTAAAGACTATGGCCAGTAGAAGAAGCACAAGCATTACAATCTGCATTTTTGGGTATAATGGAGGATGATAAGTAAGTTATCCTTAAAATAAAAACACTTTCTATGAAAATGGATAATGAAAATTAACTTACATAGATAGCCTTTGGTTGTATTTCATCTTTAACATAAGATTTTCTGAACCAGAAAAAGAGACAGATTTCATTAAAACCTCAACCAAAAAGTAAAAGATCATTCTCTGTACTAAGAAAACGAAAAGAGTATAAATGTAAATGCGGTTCTTCTTGAGGTAAAAAGCAATAATTCCTCTTGGTAAATGACTTTGGATCTTTCTTTTTTTTGTCGAAAAAATGACTTTGGATCTTCTTTCAATTAATGGAACAATAAGAAGAAGAAAAAAAAAGAATCTTACCTCTTGTGAAGGGTTCCATTTTCTCTGCAGACTTTCTTGATAGTTTCGAGTCGGTTTAGTGTTTTCATGGTGTTCGGATTGTTCTTGTCAACCTATTATTAAAAATAACACGTATTTCACCTTCTAATTACCTACAATAAAACAAGTAGTATACTAACATACATACCTTTGTCTCTAGCATGCAAGAAAAATCATAGAATGCACCATAGACATCATCCATTGTCTTTGTGCGATCAATTAGTTTAGCTATTAAACCTAAAAAATATAAATCTTTTGTCAGTAAATCAGAGTTTTCACATAGCAATGTTTGTAAAATAACTCAGTTATTGATTTCACTCACAAATGAGTGATTATAGCTTTTGATTATAACTAAGCTTTAGGATTTAGATGATGAAATCATTTTAAAGATTGTAAACCAAAAGATAAAACATTTTACCTCGCCTAAGTTTCACAACGCCTCTAAATACTTGTACATTGTTATAGCATAGTGCAAGTGTTCCAATCGCCACGATCTAATCAAAGCGAAGAAACATTTTATATCAATGCAGAGGATAAAACACATCTCAATTAAGTTTAGTTGGAAAAAGCTTAAGAATATATGTGATAAGTTTCATTTTGTCTAACCTGAGGAATGGCACAAGACTGAAATATTGCGGGACTACGCAATGTAGTCAGGCTTTTTAAGCAATCTTCAACATGAATCAATGCATTAGTAACCATATCATTCAAACACTGCAATGCTTTTGTTGATTTCTCCTCATTTTTCAAGTCCTAACATTATAAGAATTCACAAAGAAGTGTCACATTGTGTTTTAATACAAGATAATCAGATGAGAGCTTGACAGTAAAATGTATGCACCTCGAGCTTGTCGACATATTTTCCCCAAATCTCACGAGGCCAAAACATGCGCGGTTTTGGTATCTCATTAATGTCCTCATGATAATCTCTAATAATATTTGTTTTCTAGCAAATAAGATAAACAAAGTTTTTTCAAAAATTGCAAAAGATTTGTGGAAGAAACTTTGTATTATACAATGTCATAATACATTGTTGTACCTGCAAAAATAAACCTGTAGAATTCGAAATATGCTTCCAATCAGGACCCAAGATTTCCAATTTCGAAGCGAGGAAGAGATTTGATAAACCTAAGCCAACAAGTCCAGCAACATAATGACAGTATTCATCATAGTCATCAATCGTTTCTACCTGTCGAATACACAAATAATTAAGGTTGATTTCATATCCATATTTCAAACTGAAAATAGTGCAGTGATTTTTTTTGTTTTAAAACTTTGGTGCAGTGATTTGACAAGGTCATGTAAGGTTAACTAAGCATGAAACATATTTGTAATTGAAACAAATTAAATCTGACACTAAAAAGATTTCTTTTGTATAATAAAAACCTCCTTGCAAATGAACTTGGCCATTCCTGCACCCATTCTTTTGGTTATATCTTCAATAGGCTCTTGATACCTTTTTGTGTAAGTTAGGAAAACAACATAATTTAATTAGACAAATTCAGTAGATCAATCAATAAATAAGCAAGAAGATTAAAGAAAGTAGTCAACTAACTCTTTTTCAAGATCCATAAATGCCGCAGAAACATGGTGAAATTGGTCCATTAGAACCTTGTAATCCTTCGTACCACCTAAAATCGAATGAAGAGTAAACTAAGTAAAAAGAAACTAAACACTTGCATCTGAAAGCTTTAAGATTACTTACATGAAAAATGCCAATCACAATCGTATATGTGACGGTGGAAATCTATCAGAATTGGGACCTTGATCTCCATTGGTATGCTTGTGTCATCCTCTGTAGTAACAAAAAGAAAAGTAGACAAAACTAATTTGTTAATGTTATCATCAAGAATTCTCTGCCATTGAAAAAAAGAAAATAAAGATTTGGAGAAGAATAAATGAATACTCATCAAATCAAATGTAATATTTGGACACTATATATCTATGAAGCACTAACCAACAGTATCAAGAGCTCGAAGAATCAAGTAGAACACACACACCTAATAAAAACAAATTCAAATAAGAAAATGGTGAAAATATTGTTTGTTACCAAAAATGTAACATAGCTATATATATTGTAGGAAAATATGTTTCCATAAAAATCTAAATCAATCCACATTACAAAACTTATCACAAACTCTTACTAATTCCATGTATATGGCAAATAACATACCGCGTTACGAAGCTCGGTGCCAAGTTGTTGAATAACAAGAGAAAAGCTTTTAGAAACTTTGTGGAGCATTGAGTAGCAAAAAGCTAAGTGTGGATCATGAAGTGGGATCTGATTCTTAGCTTTCGTAATCGCAATTATCAACTTCAAGAGTGGATATATCTCATCTGGGTGACTAAGGATCGTACTCAAACTTCCCATTTTTTTATTGGATTCTTCTATTCAGAAATAGAGAGAAAGAGACTCTCTATCTCTTCTTTGAAACAATGACGACAATGGTTGATTCGTTGAAGAACAAAAAAATGTAAAGACTGTTTGTTATACTTGCCAACGTGATAGATGTTGATGTTTATTGGGCCAATGATGCCCTGTTTTGGCGTTTGAAAAGCTTGCCTCGTGCTACACGCGATTTTGTTTTTATATAATTTCAAGAGATATTCTTTCCCAATACTTTTTGACATTGTGTTGCCGACACAAAAATTTAGTATTTAGTTTTCTCTTCATTGGTTCACAACTTCACATAACTTTACGTTTAGAAAATAAAATAAAAATTATAACTAATTTAGAGATTATTTTTGTTGCATTTGGAACCAAATATGAAACAAAATGTGGAGAAAAATAGGTGAACAAAATGCAAGTTTATTACAACAACTACAGATAAAACAACGGTCAAGATAACTAACATAGAAATCCAAGATAACTTAAGACCAAACCAAGTTTAATACACTCTCTTTTGTTCTGGATTCAAGTTCTAAAGAAAAGAGAGTCAACCTAGTAATCACTGTTTCATCATGATGCAAACATCTTTTAATGATGATGATACATTTGAATTACTCTCTCCATCACTCAGTTTGCTCTGAGATATGCAATGATTATGGCCAGTAGAATCACAACCATTACAATCTGCGTTTTCGGGTAAGAGAAAGAGGATCATAAGTAATGTGTTTAATAACGAGATACTTCATTTAAAAGGGGAAAACTGTAACTTACGTAGACATTGTTTGGTTGTCCATTGTCATTAATATAAGATTTTCTGAGAGGAAGAGAGACAAAAGATTCATCAGAAACCCCAACCAGAACAAAAGATTACGATAATTTTATCGTATTCTGGAATACTTGGAAGATTAATTAGACCAGTTTTTTAGTGAGACATCTTCTTGATTTAAAACGCAAAAGCGGATTCTTTGATTGGGAATGTGGATTATCTAGTAGAATACGAAGATTCAAAAGAAAAGACTATACCTCTTCTGAAGGACTCCAGTGTCTCTGCAGATTTTCTGAACGGCTTCAACTCGGTTTAGTGTCTTACTGGCATTTGGATCGTTCTTGTCAACCTATACGTCGATGTAAAATACATATATTTTTTCTTCTTTTGAGAACAGAACAGAACAGAGTGAGCAAAAGAAGGAACTAATGGCATACCTTTGTTTTCAGCATGCAAGAAAAATCATAGAACGCACCATAGACATCAGCCATTGTCTTTGTGCGATCAATAACTTTAGCAGTCAGACCTAAACAACAATAAAAAGTGGTTCAACAATATTTCAGATGACAATGCATGTAACACGTACTCAAGCTTGTTGATAACAAAATTTAAGGCTTGTGATCTAATTTATAAACATCTGACCTCGCCTCAGTTTCACGACCCCTCTAAATAGTTGCACATTGTTATAGCATAATGCAAGTGTTCCAATCGCCATGATCTGCTCCAGGAAACACATCCAAGCAAAGCCATATTAACTTCATGACATTCAATACCACTGCAGGCGCAGCTTAAGAAGAGTGTATGTAATAATTTTGTGCACGTGGACAGAATGCATATTACGAGAAAACAATGCAAACAGTTCTCATGACATTTAAGAGTAAGGCAACATTTTAGATAGGAAAAACTGAGGATATGTGATATTTTTTTCTCGAACCTGAGGAATGGCACAGAACCGAAATATGGAAGGATCACGCAACGCAGCCATGTATTTCAGGCAATCTTCAATATGCATCAATGCATTGGTGACCATTTCATTCAAGCACTGCACTGCTTTGGTTGAGTTCTCCTCGTATTTCAAGTCCTACATGGGGATTAAAATTCACCAAAAAAAGGAAGAGCATTGTTAGAAAATAGTCAATATGTGTAACATCAGACCTGAGATGAGAGTGGCATTTAGTCACCTCGAGCTTGGCAGCATATTTACCCCAAATCTTGCGAGGCCAAAACATGCGGGACTTTGGTATCTCATTAATGTCCTCAAGATAATCCCTGATAATGTTTGTTTTCTGCAAATAAGACCAATGTTATGAATTATTCGATGATAGAAAGATTTGAGGAGGAAACATTGACACATCATAATACATTGTTGTACCTGTAAAAATAAACCCATTGAATTGGAAATCTGCTCCCAGTCTGGAGTCAAAACTTCTGATCCTGAAGCGAGGAAGAGTTTAGACAGGCCTAAACCCACAAGCCCAGCAACATAGTGGCAGTACTCATCGTAGTCATCAACAGTTTCTACCTGAATATAACAGGGAAAACTGGATCGGTACACAAATCATTTCAGTTATTCACGATACATTAATAAGTTCTGATATTTTCACGAGATAGAGACCCCAGTCTGGCTCAAGCCAACTTGTCACCATAACTCAAAAAAAAAATCCACAATACAAAAATGTTTTGAATCACAAACCTCCTGGCAGATAAATTTGGCCATTCCTGCACCCATTCTTTTAGTAATTTCCATTATAGCCTCTTGATACCTTCATATACCAAGGTACAGTATATACAATAACATACATTAGTGTTGTCAGAAAGGAGATTAGAATGTCAACAAATTCAGTAACTCTATCAACAAATGCGAAACAGAACAGAAGTGCATATAGCAAAATAGTAGAACAAACCCTTTTTCAAGTTCCAAAAACGCTGCAGAAACATGGTGAAATTGGTCCATCAAATCCTTGTACTCCTTCGTACCACCTAAAAATTGAATGAGTAAAATTTGTAAGCGAAACAAGTCATCTATTGATGGCATGTGAACAATCAAGATGTACAAGAGACTCGTAAGACTTGCATGAATAGTGCCAGTCAGTATTGTATATGTGCAGGTGGAAAGCAAACAGGATGGGAAGCTTTTCATCATTTGGTATGCTTGTGTCATCCTCTGTAGTACCAAAAAAAAACTATCATATTAGCGGCATGAGCATGAAGAAGCAAGAGGAATCTAACATGAATACATAACAAAAACAGAATATTTTTCAGATTTCGGAGAAGAAGCCTCATCAAATCAAGGTAATATTAGAAGAACTAGTTAAGAAACACTAACCAACAGTATCAAGAGCTCGAAGAACCAAATAGAACACACACACCTACAACAAAGATAAGGCACTTGAATCAGAAATGCTGCAAGATTGAACACAGTTATATTAGATGACATGTGAACAAAGCAAAGAATGTGGAAAATTTAGAAAGAAGCCAAATCTTCATCATTTACGCGTTACATGTTCCAAGAAAGCCTAGCACAAGCCTAATATTCCCAGAAGCATTTACTGCAAGCTAAGATAAAGTGGCCAATAAAGCTGAAATCTCAGAATCAATTTATAGCAGCAACCTGCAGAAGAGAAACTAACTCTTCCACAGAGATATAAATCCGTAGTCATCGATTCTACAGAAGAAACCAATTATCACCGAAAAATCCACAATAAATGTGTGTACATATAGAAATTTGGATTCCTCCACAAATCAAACATCGTTGACCACACATTGAGATATATAGAGGGAGAAGAAGAACGTACAGCGTTACGAAGCTCGGTGCCTAATTGCTGGATAACGAGAGAAAAGCTTCGAGAAACCTTGTGAAGCATCGAATAGCAGAAACCCCAGTGTGGCTCAGAAGGGATCTGCTTCTCGGCTTGTTCAATCGCTCGTTTCATCTTCAAAAGCGGATATATATCATCTGGATATCTCAGAATCGTGCCTAAACTCGCCATTGTTTCTCAGGAATTTTGAATCAGAAAAACAGAGACGAAAACGAAAGATCTCCTTCCTTCAACGACGTCTCTCCTTGGAATCAGTGACAACAATGCCGGATTCTCTGCAACGACGATCTGAGATTGAGAGAGAGAGAGAGAGAGAGAAATTGCAGGAAGGAAGTCTAACCTGCGATGTGGATCGATACGATTCGTGGCCAGCGAATATTCTATTTTAGATTGTTAATTCATTCATCGATGAAAACAAAGGATACATACAGTACAGGCTTTTCTTTTCTCACAAAGCCTCCTCAAAGGGTTCACATTTTTTTGTTTTTTGCTTTTTTTATTAAAAGACATCAGAGCTAATGAAAACGACACACAACAACAACAACAACAAAAATAGAGATCGCATGAAAATTTGAGTGAACAAAAAAAATTGTGGGTCCATATTATATGATAATTTTGATATATTTGACATGTTATATTTTGTCAACTATAAATATCTCGTAATTTATATCTTTTATATACGTTTTTTTACATCAAAACTATATAAAAATATGAATTACTAGAAAATATATGTAAGTAATCATGGATGGCCATAATTTTTATGTGGCGTGTAAGTTGAATTTTATATGTGAATTTGGATAAGAAATTTTAGGGGTAAGAGATACGTATAACTCTGATATAAAATGAGATGAGTACAACAAATTAGACTTATATTGATGATGAATCGATTATACAAAATGATTTCAAGTGAGATATGTTTACAGAGCTAGTTGTAATGCTAAATGTTTTAATATGGAGAAAATGTCAAATTCCTCGATGATCCTTTGTATTTAAAGCTTGATTGAGCTGTATTACCTAGTTTTGCGTATTTTGAGTTAACTCTGAGTATTCACGTTTTCGGTTAATTCTCCAGAATTCTCACTCATTTGACTTAGTAACCAATTTCATTTGACTTTTTTTGAGCTTCACTATTTTCAATTAATATCTGTTATTAACCTAGTAACCAATCTTATTTGGGCATGCAATCAAACCCAAGATCCGTTATCATTAATTATTGAATATAGTTGTTTAGAAATTTTTGTATGGGCCGGATTAGGTAACGAATCTAGCTCTAAAGTGTCTATAGTTTCTCAAATGAATTATAATCCTTCGGCCTGCCTGTCCAATCTATAAACCAAAACATTTTTTAAGTTGACTTATGTCTTTCAAGGAAGAAACAAAATGTATAACCAGAATTTGTATAATGGTTTATATTTTTATCATATCAACAAACAAAAGATTAATAATTGTATCATCTAGAGTTATTGTTCAGAATCATTATTTCAAGGGGTGGACAAACGGAAATTCGAAACGGAAATGTTCGGGAACGGGAATGGGACGGAAATTTGGGAATCAAAATACTTGTCCCATTCATGTCCCATATACAATTTAGGATATGACATATACGGTACGGAACGGGACAGAGACGGAACGGGAATTTCCAAAAAAAAATATGACAAACGAAAATTGTAAAATTTAAATCACGTCCATCACATTTCGGAGAAAAGTATAAACCCATGACAATAGCAAAATGAAATGAAATAAACTACAATCATAAAAAATCCAACATATTAAAATAACGTTCAAACTTCAAATCTATAGTACTTACAAAATGCAATTGAATAAACTAAAGTCATAATAAAATCGAACAATTCAAAATGAAGTTACTAACATATAATCGTGTTTACAACAAAGACAAATTAGTTTTACATATAATATAAATTAATAATTTTGGTAGCATACTAAAAAGTTACTAACATATATGAAAAATTATGAAACTCATATATAATAGCGTATTTTTATATAAATATATATATATATATATATATATATATTTCGGGACAAATGGAACTTCGGGAATTTTCGTTCCCGTCCCATTCCCAAACAAACATCGATAGTTTGTACCATATGGAAACATGGTCCAATACGGAACGGGAATTCGGAACCGGAAATAAGACGGTACGAGATGGTTTGGGACGGGACGGGAATTATGCCCACCCTTTTATTTGTATGTTACTGAACATGTGTTTATTATATTTTAACACTTTTTGAAAATTAATGCTTTGTAACATGCATGTATCACAAAATATATGTTTCGTCAGATATCCAATACATATATTTTTAAAAAAGTATGATGATATAATTTTTAACTTTGAGAAATATATGTTGAGAAAATATAATTAGGAATTATCGATAAGATTAAAAATTTAAAAATCAAACTTATGTATGATTTTTAACTTTTTGTTGAAACAGAAAGGGTATCTTCCTTTTTTTTTTGTTTGGTCGAAAAAAGGTTATCTTCCTTAACAATGTTTATCATCATCATTAATGGATGAGATCGATTCACAGTTCCAGTTATTAATTTTTTTTTACTGCAAAACTTTAAAGAAGTCGCTGACATGGCTAAAGAAGCATTACGTGGCAATATTTAATTGGTTTAAATACGTATCTTCCACAGTATAACTACCAATCTTCACACGGTAACACACGGTGGTTCATATCAATTTTGCCTCTATATTAAAAAGGTAACTTCCTCCGATAAACACAAAACAGTCTTTAGAAATCAAAAGAAAAGCAAATCTCGAAACAATCTGCGAAAATGGCGAATCGATCTAGGGTTATCACTATGTCTCCTCTTGATCTCAACCAGGAAGATGATCTCGTGATCGATCTCGATCTCTGGGAAGTCGTTAACCCTTCCGACGGCGAGTACTCCGACGATTCTTTCTCCGTCGATAGTCTTTCCGATGATGACGTCATTTCTCTTGACGACGCTTCCTTGATCTCTCCGTCTGTCATTTCTCCTCCGCCGTCGCCTTTGCCGCCTCAGATGCTCGTTGTGGCTGACGACGGTGGTGATTTGAGTCTCGCCGCGGATCTGGATCTCGACGGTCATGTCGATGGCGGCGATGAGGTGTTTCGCGATGAAATTGATGATGATGAACTTGGATCGGCTCAACGAAGGATGCTGGTGCTTCGTAGAGGTACTACTCGTTATTCTTTTGGTATTACGTACGGAGATTTCGCCAATCGCAGCGGTGGTTGTTGTTACGATGACGGCGAGGAAGATCGCGGTGAGGATGATGGTGAATACGACGATTCGTATGATCTAGACGAGGAGCTTGTACCGAGAAGCGTAACGAAGAAGCTAGGGAAACAGAGGATGAGGAAGTTAGGGAAGAAATCAATCGCCAAGGTTCCGTATTCACTCTTGAAACCTGGTTGCGTTCGTCCTGGTGGTAAGCATGGTCTCGGCATGAAACTCAGGTTCTGATCTCAGATTCCCAGAGTCTCGACTTCAAAGAATCAAGAACCTTAATAGTCATGGTTGATTTCTATCTAGGATTTCCTTAGTTTCTGGGTTTAATTGATGTGTAAATGGTAGTAAGATCAGTTGCTTTATCCTTTGAATTCCCTAAGTAAGTAAGTATGATTTCTCTGAAACTTTCATGGTTCATGAATAACATTTCTTATTAGGGTATTGCAATATTAATCAGATTATGGATCTTCTTGAGTTTTAGCATCTTTAAGTAATGTTGGATTCAAGTGGTAAGTAGTGGAGATGCTTGATGCTGGATATAGGTCAATTTCAATCGTAGCTCTTTCACAGAAAGACATGGAAACTTGTAGCCCAATGATTTTAACAAGGAAATTTTTTTTTGTTTTGTGGTAGTGGTTAAATTTGGCTTATCTTTGACAAATTTATGAATGTTGGTGGCTGCTTGAAGAGTCATTATCGTTAGATGTACGCATCACATTCTGAAATTTTCGACATGTGAGTGAGAGTAGTTGAGACTTTGAGATAAATTTTATTTTCTGATTTAATAAATGACTTTGTATCTCACGTTAGAAACTTGTACTATGAATCTATGATACAGTTTGATGCCTCTTAAAACTTATGGCTGTCAATGTGAGCCCAATCCATACATGTCTGAGTAGAGTAGTAAACATCCTTGAGCAACATCGACTGTTTTCAAAATGAAAAACTTCTGAAGCAAATCAAATGGGAAGTTCTATTAAAAGTACAAACATGGATTGGAATAAAAATAGAAATTTAGGGTAAGTATGACTGGAAACCGATTGGATAAACATAAACTCATAATTTTTGATTCAGATATACTAATCGGATTCGGATATGTGACTTCTGAAGAATGAATATCTATAGAAAAATTAGCATATTTACAGATATTCTAATCCGGATACGCAAAAAACCAACTATTGTAACACTACTAAACTCATTATACAATCTTTGAAAGAGAAATAAACCAAAACTGGAACATTCTGATACATGACTTCTTAAAATATGGGATTTCTTCTAATTCGGATAAATAATAATGGTGAGGTGAGAAGAACTATGGAAAGGAACAAGCATGACATGCCGTTTCTCAACACCTAAAACGGCAGTAGTACATTTACATGCCCATAGAACGGTACGATGTTTCGATATATCTTATCTCCATCTCCATGGCCACACATCACAAGATAGAGGATAAAACCCAGAAGAAGCCAAAAAAAACTTAGCTTAATTACTTATCTTCTTCTCCGTCTTCAATTTTCTCACTCAGAGAGAGAGCAAACAGAAAAATGACGGTGAAGATAAGGCTCGCTCGTTTCGGTTGTAAACATCGTCCCTTTTACCGTGTTGTTGCCGCCAATGACAAATCTCGTAGGGACGGTAAACAAATCGAGGTTCTAGGGTTTTATGATCCATTGATTGGTTCGTCTCTTCTTCTTCTTCAACTTCTCTACATTTCCTCACTTTTCAGAATTGTTTCTGCTTACTTGAGAATTTGCTTTTTTACCTTCCTCAGGGAAAGACGAAGATGCTCAAAGAATCAGCCTCAAATTCGACAGGATCAAGTAATGATTCTGACTTGTGTTTTGCTTATGGTTAGGTACATTTAGGGTTATCTAGATGATTCTTATTCATGGAATTCTGAAAAAGCTTCGATTTTTAAGTGTCACTGTGAAGAAATCTTGAACTTGTCTAGTTGAAAAAGGGATTAATTTGTGTGATTAGCCTATGAGAGTGGCACATTCAACTGTAGCTATTTTGTGTGATTAGCCTATGAGAGTGGCGCATTCAACTGTAGCTATATATAGCCATGGATTCTGTTTTGCTGCGTAATTGAGTTTAGAAATGTGTTCTCTAATGTAACAATTCTCAGAGGAGAAAATGGTTTGTGTTCGAAATAACTCTGGTTTTTAATGACCTATGTCTTCATCTTTTAGCTTCTGAGTCAATTCATCACTAGGAGTGAGTCTGTTATCATTGAACATACTCATTGAAAACAATCATCTTCTCTTTGATTCATTGCAAATTTCACACGAGGATTGGTTTTTGCTTGTATGATTGCATATTCGATCTGTTGAAAGAAATCGATTCTCATTCGCTCATTTGGTTTGTTTGTGATGGGTTGGGTTTATCTCTGATCTTCTTTTTGCATTTGCAGGTACTGGTTATCTGTTGGAGCTCAACCAACAGACACGGTCGAAAACATGCTTTTCAGGGCCGGTTTGATTCCTCCAAAGTCTATGGTAGTAATGAAAAATGGATCTACAGACAAGCATGTTTCACCCATTACAGGTGAAATCTTGAACTGAGAAGTGTTGATGTAATGAGCAAAGAGCTAGCTTTTGTGTTTATTTGAAACGAGTTTGATGTAATGTTGTTGTTTAAGACTTTTGTAAGACTTGGTGAATTCTCAATTTGAGCATATGTATGTTTTTTGGCTTTTTGCATTCACAACTCTTACTTTTTCTTATCATATCACTTCAGAAAAAAAAAAACGTAATACGACTTATTGGGCTTCGATAAGAGGCCCGTATTTTTAAAATATTGAACTTGAGGCCCATACTTTCTTTTTGGTATATTTGCCAAACAAATGTGTCTCGTCTTTGACAAAAAAAAAAAAAAAAAAAGTGTCTTGTCTAAATAAATACAATATATACACACTAGATTGACTATTTTTCAGTGTGGAACTTGATTGGTTCAATCTGCGAAGATAATCATTTATATCCTTTAGTTTAGTTCATATTCCACGTAGTGGTAATATTCGGACCGACTCTCTTGCAAAGGGAGTTCGTGCACGAGGTTATGTATTTTTCCATGTAAGTTAGACATTTCCGTTTGGAATAATCCGTTAGAAAAACCATCTAAACGAAACCACTTGGTTTAATATATGGTGATTGATGAAAAAAAAATATATATATATATACACATTTGTTCTAACTTAGACAAGTTTTTGGGTTTGTCCCGCATTTGTCATGTCACGTACCACACCGTGGTTTTGAATGAAGACAGGACAAACAAAATAGTAACAAAACTCTATACGTACACATTTTTTCCAGTTTAGATCATTTTTTGTTACTGTTCAGTCCCTTTTTGTTAAAATACAATGAAGATGGTTTAGGTAATTAGACGATAAACTATGTTAAATTTTAGTCATCTAATAAGAAAATGTTATTGTTTTTACTTTTTACCAAATGAAGAAGAAAAGAGGATGTTTTATTTCTTTTTCGTAATGAAATTAATTTAATGGTTTTAGCAAAAAAAAAAGAAAATAATTTAATGGTAGAATAATAAGGCAAGTCAGTCTTGGAAAAAAGCTTGGGACATTACAGCTCTCTTGGCCCAACAAAATCTCTCCCTTCGAATCCCATTAGATTCTCTCTCTCTCTCTCTCTCTCTCTCTCTCTCTCTCTCTCTCTCTCTTCAGAAATGTTCATTGTTCGTATTATTACCACATCTCTGACTCTGACCCTCTCGCTGAAACATCTGTCCCAATTCAGACAACTTTTCCTCTATTTCCATTCTACACCCACTATTTTCTATGTCTTCACAAATTCACCTTCAACTTCCTATTATTCATTCTCTTTACGTTTGCATTGATGCTCTCAAGTCTCAGCTCTCAACTCCTCAAGTCTCAACTATTTTTGTTGGCCTCTAGTCAGTATTGAATTAAAAATCAAATCTTATAAAACAGGTAAAGAGATTTTAGTTTTTACCAAGTTAGGATATAGAGTATAGACTTCTGAAAATGAATGCTAATATTAGAAGCCTTTTGAAACAAAAAGTACCAATCCATAAAAACATATAAATTGTTTCGAGGAAAAGACAAAGAACTCAGTGGGGGGGAAAAATGAGCACTTATGGTGTTACAAAGAAGAAAAAAAAAAAGTTGTGTTTGTTATTTCTTGGGACCCTTATTTCTTTTGATAGTTGTATGTCACTATTATCGTCTCTGGACTACCACAGTCCACGAATGTACTTTCAGATAACAAGAAGATATTTACAATAGAAAAAAAATTATAAAGACAAAGGAAGAAGATACAAAAGAATAATGATTTACTTTGTACGTAAAATAGCTAATACTAAAATACAGAATATATATATATACATTAGTCATGTCTACATTTTTAATGATAAGTTACTGAACCATTGATCATGAGTTCATGACCATGTTAGTAACATATTTGTTTTGAACTAGTTTCTTTTTTTTTTGTTCGAAAAACTATTTTCATTCATACATATGTTAATAACGAAAAACAAATGAACTATTTATCGGAAAACAATTTGTAATATTAAATATCAACCAAAATTCGCTAGAACCTGTTAATCCACTAAATTTTGTTGTTATTTTGGAAAATAAATTTTAAAAAGATTTAATAGTTTATGTTAAATATATTATGATATTTTCAAAGAGTATTACATTGAAAATATTAGTTTTCAATTCAAGAACCAGAACGAAAGATGGGAAAAGTCCACTAATTCTTGTTTTTCATCAACTTTCACGAATTAGTATCATCTTTAATTCTTTATGCTTTTTCAACTTTAAAGAAGAAAATAAATCAGCAGAATATGATTGTATGGTGGATATTGATTTAACCAAATATGTTTTTAGGAACAAAGAGAGAGAGATAAGGATTAGGATTAGGTTTAGGATTAGGAGAATAAATGAATAATGAAGAGAAGGGTTTAGGTCGACCAACTGGTTGTTTAAGGATAGAAACTCCTTAACCATATATTTATAACATTTTCGCAATAATTTTCTTCTCTATACCAAAGGCTTCACTCCAAGAATCAACAAAGCAATAAGCAAGAAGTTCAATCACCAACCAGATTATGGCTTTCTGAAGCAATCAATATTTTCAGGAAAGAAAGTTTTTATTTGATTTTCTTTTTTTCTATCCCTTTTATTAAAAAAGTTTTTATTTATATATGTTTTTTTTTTGCTGGGAGAGAATGATATGGGTCTTTCACGTGTGACATTGATGAGAAACGAGATGAGGAATCCAAAATTTATATCATTAATAAACAAGAGAAAAAAAGCATAACATTTTCATTTCTTTCTCTTAAAAATTTGTGGGAGAAAGCACATTTTTTGTAATTTTGGGATCATCAATTTTTTTTTTTTTTTTCCTTTAAGGATTTGGCTGGTCTCCTTCAACAAACACATCAGAAGCAGCAGTTGAATTCCAGGTAACTTTTAATCTTTCTTTATTTCTCTTTCAACTCCTTTTTTTATGTTTGTTTTTGATTTTGCTTACATTTTCACAGTTGCATGCAATAACCATAATAAACTCATAACATGATGAAATCTTACAATGTTTTTTATTTTATTTTTATAAACAAATCTTACAATGTTTCTTAGAAAATAAACTGATTCTGGATCGTGTTCTGTTTCAACTGTTATAAAAATATGTCTTTACTTGCAGACATTTGCATTTCTTCCATTAGCTAAGTTGTTACAACAAGATTGAAGTTTTTTAAAGGATCCGTTTTGATGAATGATGAAAAACTCAAGTTTCTGAATTGATCTGAAACTTCCAGGCTGCTGCTTCTATGACCTGATTATAAGACAAGAGACGATGGAAACTAGTAGCTTAACTGATCCAAGAAAGATACTCCATTGATACATTTATGATGGAGAATTATCCGGAAACGCAGTTTCTTCCCGGAAATGAAATGATCCACATGAATCCTACAGTTTCTTACTCCGACGAATTAGCCGATAGAGAAAGAAATGAAGCTAACAATGCCGCATCCTCACAAGAGAGGCAAGAATTGTCCAGATTTGGTGGAATGTCGCAAATGCAGGACATTGAAGATTTCGGTTCTTGGAGAGATCAACCGACTGAGAGGAACGGTTTCCAGCTAATGAGCGCGATGGGAGGCGGCGCTACGGGAGTTCTTCATACCGGTCAGGGATTGTCCCTTAGCCTTGGTTCACAGATTCTACCTGGAATTCATCAAATGAGTGATCAAAGTATCGCGGCAAGAACCGATCATTTCAGAGGCAATGAGTATGCAACACAGAGCTTTTCGGGCGGGAATCATAACTTGGATGTTGTTAGAACAATTCCCAAATCAAAGTATCTTAAAGCGGCGCAAGAGCTTCTAGATGAGGCTGTTAATGTAAGGAATGCTCTGAGACATTTTGAGGCGGAAAGAGATAAGAAAAATGAGATCTCTCAAGAACCGACCACGAATCCTCCCGCTGAAATCTCTCCATCCGAGAGACAAGAAATGCAAAGCAAGTTGACAAAACTCTTGTCAATGTTGGATGAGGTAATGACTTGAGACCCATCTTCATAATTTAATTTAATTTAAAGGCTCAAATGTTGATTGTTTTGCCTATAGGTGGATAGAAGATATAAGCAATATTACCAGCAGATGCAGATAGTTGTATCCTCCTTCGATGTGATAGCAGGTTATGGAGCGGCTAAGCCATATACGGCACTCGCTCTTCAAACTATTTCACGTCATTTCCGTAGCCTAAGAGATGCGATATCTAGACAAATCCTCGTGACACGAAAATGCCTCGGGGAACCAGATGGATCAGATGGGAAAGGAGCTGGGATACTAAGCCGGCTTAAGTACGTTGATCAACATTTAAGACAAAAAAGAGGTTTTATGCAACCTCAGGGTTGGAGGCCTCAACGCGGTCTACCTGAAAACTCTGTTTTGATTCTCCGTGGTTGGCTCTTCGAGCATTTTCTTCACCCGTAAGTCTCTTCTGAATCTTTTTTCCATTCATATGTTCTTCCTAACAAATGCTGAAAACTGTTTGAAAATATGAATAGTTATCCAAAAGATTCTGATAAGATTATGCTTGCAAGACAAACAGGCTTAAGTCGCGGTCAGGTACCAAATGCTTTATTTGAAGATTGTTTCTTTCTCTTTATTTTTAGTTATTTGTTGATTGATTATTGTTGTGTGTTTAATTTTTGTAAAAGGTTTCAAACTGGTTCATAAATGCTCGTGTGCGGCTATGGAAGCCAATGGTGGAAGAGATATACAAGGAGGAATTCACAGAGAATGATTCCAACTCGTCTTCCGAAAATACACCAAAAATATGTGACATAGGACCTGCTGCTAATGAAGATGATCGAGCTCAAGATTTTTCACAGGATCTAACCAAACAGGACCAAGGAAAAGGATACGGTGTGGACACTTGTGACATGGTCCAGGGTGGTCAAGTGTATGGGGGGCGGTTCATGCCGGTTGAACCAACATATCATGTGGCTGAGATGTCAAGATTTGGTGGTGGTAGTGTGTCTTTAACTCTAGGGCTTCACAACTCTCAAGGACATGATAATGTTGTGGCTATGTCTAGTGAGCCGTCTAACAAATTTTCCGGGATGGATATTTACGGAAATGCCATCCCGGGAGCTGAGCTGGAGTATGTAAACCCCCGGAGTCGCCAGAACCGGATGAGTTCTTCACAATTGGTACATGATTTTGTAGCTTGAAGAAGAAAGCAACGGAGAGGAATAAAGCGTCAATTCTCTAGTGGAAGGAAGTTGGTCAGAAGAAAAAGTTTTTGAAATATTTGTATAAAGAAAACATTCTTTTGTGTAAGAAAATATAAGTGAGGTTAGGTCATTGGGGACCAATTACACAATATGGGAAATGGAATCTGAGTTATGCAAGAATTGAACAATTTTCTGGTTTCCTGTAATAAAGCGCATGGCATGAGGTTTATGTTGATTTAGAGGTAGACATTAAGAGAATATTAAAAAAAAATCACATTTATACGACCTAATTTTTATCTTCGATAGGCATACATATACAAGCTTTATCGGTGTCAAAACAAAATTAAAATTAAAATACAAGCTTTATCGGTGTGAAAATTAATATTCGAACATAAAAAACGATTTTAAGTATATTCACATAAGAAACTATTATACACACATATCTTATTATATAAAGTTGGATGCGTTCGATAATAACGCGACACGTAAGCAAAATTGTAACTCACAAGAACACGACACGTGTCTAATATCGATTGAGATGATGCCATGTTAAATTTTAAAATTAGTTAAGAAAAAATAAAATTAAAAATGGAAAACTAACAAACAATTGTTAAAGAACTAACCAAATAAAAAAAAGAAAAATTTCTAATAATCCATACAAATTAGAATAACAATAAAATTTTTAATATTCTTAATTAAATTAGCGAATTTTTTTTCTAATAATCCAAACAAATTATAAAATAAAAACTAGAAAAGAAAATCGAGAGAATATAAATCGTAAGAAAAAAACAAAAAAAAGGAGATAATAGAAATTGAAAAACAATGACTTTCTAATAGTCAAAACTAATTAGAAAAAAAAAAACAAATTTATTAGTCCACACTAATTATAAAAAAAAAACTAAGAAAAAAAAATCAAGAGAATACAAGTCGTAAAACAAAAAATAGTAGAGAGAATAGATATTGAAAAATTGTAACTTAGAAATAAATAAGTCCTAAAAAATAAATATAGAAAGAATAAAAGAAAAAGATGAATGATAAAACAAAAGATGATACATAAACTGAAAAACAAAAAATAATTAGAAAGGATATGTAAATCTAAATTTAAAATTTTAAGATATGCACAAACATTTCAAAGAATACAAAAATCTATAAACATATTTTTGGACGTAATTATAAAATATCACAAAAAGTGAATTTTTTGACTTAAATTAGAAAAATTGTATAAAATGAAAATTATACAAGTTGAAAGGATAATGATAATATATTTGCTATTAAAATAATTTTATAGGTTTTTATGAGATTATTAACATGAAATTTATTTTTTCTAATTTAACTCTACATTATTTGAATTGTTTTACGTTTTTATCATATAATTATTGTACATTCATTACGGATAAGAATATAATAATATTTTCTTTGTTATTAAGAATATGAATTCAATTACACGTATATATATTAGGATCCGCAAGATATGAATTAGGATATGAAAGGTAAGATAAAAATTGATATATAATGACTTAAGATTTGTGTTTAAATATTATTTTAAATTATTTTAGTAATTCAACAGGTTATAACTAAAACTTAAATATTTATAAAAATAATTTTTAATATGATTACATGCGTATTAACGCGGGTCCTAATCTAGTATATATATATATATATAATATATATATGTCTTTAATTTTTATAGCTTTTTATATATTTTTAAAATCTAGAAATTGATGATAAATCATAGATGCCAATTTTTGGTGTATCATATTGAAGACGATATACTCCTTGATTTGTTTTTTTTTCTGTTCAACAATTACAATCATAAGATTTGAACTCTAGTGGAAGCTTCCAGAAAAACAGCTGAAAAATATACTTCGTGTAATTTTTTTTCTTTAGTAGTAAAAGAATATACTTCAATGCATTATCATCGATTAGTTGCCTGATAATCAAACCATATTCCACTATTCGCCAAATTTACATCCGTGTGATAGCAAAGACCATATAATCATTTACTAGATAAATATCTTCAAACTTGTATGATAATTGGATTATCATTTATCAAACTTATTGCAATGTTAGTATTTAGGTATACATATATTATTATACATCTCATAAAGTCGGAACCTACATAATATAAAGTCGATCGGCGAAACGATCATTCAATTGGGAATAAGCTTGAAAGGAGGCCTCACGAGCTTTGGTTTAGGACTAGAGCGACCATAGTCTCTTGAATTCATCCTCAGAATTCTCTCATGTTCATGTATCCTTCTTTCCTCCACCTGTCCACATCATTCTAATTAATTCTTGAAATAATCTAATTATAATTCTTGAAAATCAAATTATTTTGCTTTACAAATAACTATTAAGTAAAATTTATAACGCAGGCTATAGTTGGCAACTTTTTTGGGGTTTAAAACGACTTACCTCTTGATGATTGTCGTCTTCTCTATAGATTAGAATGGATGATCGGCCTACAAAAAAATATAGTCGTCAAATTTTCTTATAAAGTTTTTTTGTTTTGTTTTTGTTAAGCGAGTTTCTATTGAATTACAGCTATTGTTATAAACTTATGGATGTTATTTACAACTCAAATATCTAGAGGCATTAGTCATCGAGTAATTAAAAACACACATGTGCACCACAAGCTCTTGATGTTATTATCTTACTGTCTAAAAGACTATAAGCAAGTAGTTAGCACATGAAGTTGTAGAGAAAAGCTGCAACAAAGGAATATATATATAAAAATAGGTAGAGAGGGATAGAGAGATAAAAGTAAGTAAGAAACAAACCTGCAAAAGAGAGAGCAAACGTTGAAGCTAAAAGAAGAAGAAAGATGAGACCTAGTTTGATCTTCACTAATGGCAAGAAACTCATCTTCTTCTCTTTCCAATTTTTCTCTACGAAAAAAGCTAAGGTAATGAAAGTGTGTTTGATGCTCTTAAGCTATATCTTATGGAAAAAAAAAGAGAAGTCCATGCGTTTGGTTTATCACTATATATAATACTTAACGAAATAACAGCATTACAAGTTAACTTCTCTTAAGAAACCAAAAAAAGAAGGTTCACTTTCACCTTAACCACAAAAAGAAATCGGTTTATACAGATGTTTTGAGTTTCAGAATGAGATTGTGACAATTATGAATAAATAAAATACCGTTACAAATTTTTATTTATAATCCATTAGTTATCTATCAATGCAAATATCTTTTATTAATGCTTTTTGGTGTTAATTATTAATTGTTCATGGAAATGGTGGGATTAGAGAAAAAGTTGAAAGGAGACCACTTTCCTCTTGTTGGCCACCATAAGTCTAAAGAAGTTAGTGGCTTGATTATTTAATTTAGAGATAGACAACGATCATATATACCCTGATTACCAAATCATCATAATGGTAGAATCCTTAAAGAGGAATCATAGAAATTCTCCAATCAAGAGGAATCATAGATATAAGTTATAACCAACTTAATAGTTATAATGGTACGATCATATATAACATAATTATTGAATAAGAAAAAATATCTTTTAAAAGGGTCAAATAACTCAATAGGCTAAGTAATTATTTATATAGTTGATTTTAAAATATATATTGGTCTCCGTAGTAAGATAAACAAAATTTTATTCACAACTAAATTATTATCATAAATTAACTGTAAAAATCGTCATCAGTCGACCATAAATACTAGGGATGTTAATCATGGGTAAAACTCTATTGAGTACCCGAAACCCAGATAAAATTTCGGGTAAAAATACTCATTGTTAACCACTAAAACGTATCTGGACCTAAATCGGGTAGTTATGTTTGGATTTTTTTCTATTCGGGTTTACCCAACCGGGTTTCGGGTACCTATAGGTATTTTTTAATCTTTAATAAAAAAAAAAATTGATAAACGCGATTAGAAAAAAAAACCATATTGCGTTTCTCTCTCTCTCTTCTCCACCATCGACGACAATCGACGAGCCATACCTATCTTCCGACCAATTAACATCACTGTAAGTCTCTCTCTCTCTCTTTTCACTCTCTCTCTCTCTCTCTGATTCATCATCGTCGATTCCTTAGTAAAAAAATTGATTTTGGGGGTTTCGTGTATCTTGAGTTTGATGGGTTTGATGGGTTTCGTTTATCCTGGGTCTGTGAAGGAGAATTTGTCTCTGGTTCGAATTTTGAGTTCATGGTTCAGTTTTTATAGTTCATGGTCCAGTTTTTATAGATTCGAGTTCATGGTTCCGTTTTATAGTTCATGGTTCAGTTTTTATAGATTCGAGTTTGGTCTGTGAAGGAGAGTTTGTAATCGTGTATTACCAAAGTCTTGCAGAATGGTTTAAAAAGAGATGTTGCCAAAGTCTTCCGCTTCATATAATGGATTTGTTCTCTGTGTTTGTTGTATTTAATGATATGTTCTCTAATTGCATAATGGATTCGCAATCTTTGGAAACGATAGCGATTCTTAATGCTGAAAATGAGCATAGGACAATGATGGAAGAGGATGAAACTCAAGGTGCAGAATGTGAAACTCAAGGAGCAGAAAGTGAAACTCAAGGGACATGTCGTGAAACTCCACTTCTCCAAACGGTATTTCACAGTAATAAGCGTTTAAAGGCTAATGTTTGGAAGGAATTTATACCTACAACAGAAGTAGAGTTAGATGGAAAAAAGAGAGGTCGTTGTATGCATTGTAATTAGAAGATGATTACAGATCCTGGTCAAAGAACTTCAGCTGTAACACGCCATTTAGAGGGATGTCCATTGAGGCCTGGTGCTTTTAATCAAGAAAGGAAGTATGGTCATAAAGTAGATCGTTCTATGGTTAGTGAGATTATCATTTATCCTGATATGCCTTTTCGATATGTCGAATATGAGAAGGTTAGAGCTAGAGATAAGTACTTAAATCCGGATTGCAAGCCTATATGTAGGCAAACTGCTGGGGTTGATGTGGTTAGGAGGTCGTGTTTATACAACTCCAAAATCGTGTTTGTCTTACATCAGATTTGTAGACAGCTCGCAGCACGGTGATGGGTTATATTTGTGTAACAACTCATTATGTTGATGATAGTTGGAGGTTAAACAATAAGATTCTAGCTTTTTGTGAGATGAAACCTCTGCACACTAGTGAAGAATTAGTTAGTAAAATACTTGGTTGTTTGAAAGAGTGGGGTTTAGAAAAAAATGTATTCTCTTTGACTTTGGATAATGCTAATAGTAATAACGGGAGGAATATGAGTTTATATGAAGACCATTTATCTATCTATTAGAATTAAATATTTTGTTAATTTTATAATGTTGCAAATTTCTGAAGAATAATGTGTTAATGTGATTTGTTTATTATGTTCATTATGTTTGACTTTTGACAGTGAGTTTCTAGAGCTTTATTTCTCTAACATAATAGGCACGATAAATTTTTGGTAAATATATCACAACCAACGAACATAATAAGCATCAACTTATAAAGTGTACAGTTATATTTCTTGGAATTTCATTTATTTTAATTTCATCAAATGGCTGAATATATCAATATAATATTATTTAAATTTATAAAAATAGAAAATTAAATTTAAATGAAAATATAATAGGATTTAGATGAATACAAATGTAAATTGATGAAAAAAAAAGTGTACAGTTATTTGAAAGATTCGAATTCGGGTACCCACAAACAAACCCAGAACCTGGCCGATTTTTTTCGGATTACTCTATTAAAACTCGGGTTTTCTCAGATTTTTTGAATTCGGGTTTCCCGTGGACAGGTTCAGTTCAGTCTCGGGTCGGGCTGGGTTTTTTAACCCACGGCAATATCCCTAATAAATACTCAGAAATCTAGTGAATTGTATTAATGACGTGGTTGTATTATTACTCGAATTTAAATCTGATATAATTCATGTGTCGACAAGAAAAAATCCAATCAAAAACTATTGAAATTTAATTTCCCATCGGATTCTTCGAATGTCATTTAGAATCATGATTTAAAAAAAATTAAAAAACATATGTGCAAAGTGTGAAACTTCAATGGATTGCTGATTGAGATTATGGAAAAGAGAACAAAGTTGTTTAAACTTTGCTTTGATGAACTGATTCGTCACAGTAAACTACTTTAATGGATTGCTGATTAATTGAGATTATGGAAAAAAAAAAACATAGTTGCATCAACTTTGCTTTAATGGACTGATTCGTCACTATAATTAATTTTCGACGTATTATCTTATGGTTTCACTTAAAATATGGCATTATAGGATGTTAAAGATGATGTAGTGGATGATGACCGTACTCTCACGATTATGAATTCCATTTTTTTTTTTGATTCGTCACAAATATTTTATTAAGCTAGACTAGTATGAGTGCACATCCTATCATAAGATACACACAAACAAACTCTGTTTATTAATATATCGTTTTGATTTTTCCAGTCCAATTCGGATCGGAGAATTTATAGAGCTTGACTATAAACCTCACAACATGTTAAGTCTAAATCATCACAATATAGTAGTTATAAACCTGTTGGACCGGCTAAAATGTAAATTGCAAACAAATCTAAAAAACCTCCATTGAAACTTCATGCAAGACCAAATAAAGATAAGAGAGACAATATTGTGAGAACGGTACGGACCATTACGGCCATCTCCCTCAGACACACTCCCCGAGGAGGAGCCGCCGTCAACAGTAACAATGCATCACCTCCGATGCTCTGCCGTGCAGATCCCCTCCTCCTTCTTTAGCACCGCTCCTCTTCCTCTTGGAGTTCTCGACGTGCTGAATATTGGACCTCAACCGCCTATTTTTGCCGGAACTGTTGCTGTCGAAGAGACTCGTCTCGAGGTGGTCCAAGGTTCGTAGTGCTAAAACGATGGTGGCACTTTCCTTCCTCCCGACGTCTACGGGTACGGACCTGGCGACGCTGAACTCCTGTCGCCCACCGGAACCCCCTGACCCACCGGATACACTCCTCCCATCTCCACCATCACTCGCCATTCTTGTCTCATGGAGGCTCTCGTCTCCTACTCCGGGATTGGCCACCGGTTCTCCACTGTGGAGTTTGTCTCTTGCCGGGAAAGGTCAATCGACCCACATCCTACCCATCCTCCACCACTGTCGGACTAAGCCGATGTCCTCCCTAGATCAGACCGGCTCCAAATCAGAAAAATCGGAAAGCGCCCGATGTCGGATATCACCCCTTGATTCGGTCTCCCTCGACTCCGGGTTCGAGACTCTGTGTCTCTGAAGAATAAAGCCCAATATGGTTTGGGCCTTCGCATCTTTGATTCAGTTTGCTATTAATTGTTTTACGTTTTATGCAAGTTTGAATAAGTCTCTCCTCTGTTTTAGGAGCAAGACCAGGTCTCGACTTTGAGATTGAGTAGTATAGTAGTTGATGCTTAATTTTCGTTTCTTTCTTGTTGTAAGGCCTTTTAAAGGTGCCAACTGAAGTTCTTGGAAGATACAGGTTTTCAGTCCTGTGTCTTTGCAAAGCTTTGTTCGAGAGTGAGTTTTGTGAGAGACTTGTGTGTTAGTGAGAAAACAAAGCGTGAGTGAGGTTCTAAAAGCAACAAGTGGTATCAGAGCTCAACACGAGACTGGTAATAAGAGAGATGGGTGACAAAGATTCGGTAATCATACCAAAGTTCGATGGAGACTACGAGCATTGGGCAATGCTCATGGAAAATCTGTTGAGATCCAAGGAATGGTGGGATCTCATTGAGGAAGGAATTGTGCAACCTGAACCGAATGTGATTCTGAATGGAGCACAAAGAATGGAACGTGCCGAGAGGATTGTGAAGGATCACAAGGTAAAGAATTACTTGTTTGCATCGATAGACAAGACAATTCTAAAGACGATTATGAAGAAAGAAACGTCAAAGGATTTGTGGGATTCGATGAAGAAGAAGTATCAATGGAATAAAAGGGTTAAGAGTGCTCAATTGCAAAGATTGAGGAGGAATTTCGAGATTCTCGAGATGAGAAGAGGAGAGAAGGTAGAAGAGTATGTCTCAAGAGTGATGGAGATCACCAATGACATGAGAAATTTGGGAGAAGAGATGCCTGATTTCAAAGTTGTGGAGAAAATTCTATGAACCCTCACGGACAAGTTCACACATGTGGTATGTGCGATAGAAGAGTCGAATGATGTTAAGACCTTGACGGTAGATGGACTGCAAAGCTCATTGACGGTTCATGAGCTTAATCTCACTAGAGATGATGCAGAGGAGAAGGTCTTGAAGGTTGAAGGCCAGTATTGGCGACCCGATGGAGGAAGGGGCAGAGGCAGTAACTCAACAAGAGGAAGAAGAAGAGGGAATTACCAAGGAAGAGGACGTGGAAGCCCGAGCAAAGATATGATTGAGTGCTACAAATGTCACAAAATGGGACATTACAAATCCGAATGTCCAATCTGGGAAAGAGAGGCAAACTATGTGGAGATGGAAGAAGATTTGCTTCTTATGGCTCATGTGGATCATGAACAGATGGAGGAGAAGCAAATTTGGTTTCTAGACTCGGGATGCAGCAACCATATGTGCGGGATAAAGGAATGGTTCGTCGAGTTAGACAATGATTTTAAGCGCACTGTGAAACTTGG
This sequence comes from Arabis hirsuta, assembly GCA_964056655.1. Lineage (NCBI taxonomy): Eukaryota > Viridiplantae > Streptophyta > Magnoliopsida > Brassicales > Brassicaceae > Arabis > Arabis hirsuta. The sequence goes on along the minus strand of OZ053312.1, from coordinate 23,966,938 downwards.
AGATGACCGGAAGATGGCTGTAGAGGGGAGAGGAAAGTTACGTCTTGAGATCAATGGAAGAGCTCAAGTGATCTCTGATGTGTACTTCGTGCCAGGTTTGAAGAACAACCTCTTTAGCGTGGGACAATTGCAATGAAAGGGGTTACGAATCATAATTGAAGATGATATATGTGAAGTATGGCACAAACAAGAGAAGAAGATGGTCATGCACTCTGCAATGACCAAAAATTGGATGTTTGTGATCCTGGCAGCAGTCAGAAAACCGAGAGAGATGGAAGAAGGTCAATGTCTGCTGGTGAGTGAGAAATCTAACAATCTATGGCACAAGAGATTTGGTCATCTCAACTACAAGGGCTTGAGTTCGTTAGCTGAGAAAAAGATGGTGAATGGATTACCAAAATTCATTCAAGGAAAAGAAGAAGCGATATGCGAGATATGCTTGAAGGGAAAGCAAATCCGAGAATCAATACCAAAGGAGAGTTTGTGGAAAACCTCTCAAGTCCTGCAGCTGGTGCACTCGGAGATTTGTGGACCAATAAATCCAACATCTGAAAGTGGGAAAAGGTACATTCTAAATTTCATAGACGACTTTAGCAGGAAGTGTTGGACTTACTTCTTAGTGGAAAAATCAGAAACTCTTATGTACTTCAAGCTGTTTAAGGTTGAAACAGAGAGAGAAACTGGGCATAAACTTGTATGTTTACGCTCAGATAGAGGAGGTGAATATAACTCAAGGGAGTTTGAAGAGTACTGCAATGAGTTTGGAATTAAAAGGCAGCTCACAGCGGCTTATACGCCTCAGCAAAACGGAGTCGCAGAAAGGAAGAATAGAAGTGTCATGAATATGACAAGATGTATGTTGATGGAGATGTCGGTGCCTAGAAAGTTTTGGCCAGAGGCAGTCCAGTATGCCGTGTACATACTAAACCGGAGTCCATCAAAGGCCTTGAATGACACAACACCCGAAGAAAAGTGGAGTAATTGGAAGCCATCGGTTGAACATCTGAAAGTATTCGGATGCTTAGCTTACGCAATGGTGCCGTATCAAAGGAGAATCAAGCTAGATGAGAAAAGCATTAAGTGTGTTATGTTTGGTGTGAGCAAAGAGTCTAAGGCGTATAGACTCTATGAACCAGAGACGGGAAAGATATTGGTAAGTAAAAATGTTCACTTTGATGAGAGTAAAGGTTGGGAATGGGAGAAAGAGTCACTGGAAAAGGAACTTGTTTGGGAAGAATCTGAGACAGAATCTGCGGTAGAGGAAGAAGGTCCAGAGGACAATCATGATGAGCAACAAGTTCCAGAGGAACCAGAAGAAGGTACACAATCTGTTGAAACACGAGCTGGAAGACCGAGACAAAAACCAGTGTGGATGAAGGATTACGTGACAGAAAACACAAGAATTCTCTTTGCAGAAGAAGAAGAAGATGAGATTCTTGCAATGTTTGTTGGTCCGAATGATCCAGACTCATTTGAAGAGGCTGTGCAACTAGAGGTTTGGAGAAAAGCAATGGAAGCAGAGATAGCTTCAATAGAGGAGAACAACACATGGGAGTTAATTGACGTACCAGAAGGAACAAAGGTGATTGGCTTGAAGTAGATATTCAAGACAAAATTCAATGAGAACGGGGAGGCTGACAAATTTAAGGCGAGATTGGTCGCTAAGGGGTATCATCAGAGACATGGAATAGATTTCTATGAGGTATTCGCACCGGTAGCGAAATGGGATACTATTAGACTCATACTTGCTGTGGCTGCGGAAAACAAATGGGAAGTATTCCAACTTGATGTTAAGAGTGCTTTTCTTCATGGAGATCTAGAGGAAGATGTGTTCGTTGAACAACCGAAAGGTTTTGAGGTGAAAGAAGAGGTCAACAAGGTTTACAAATTGAAGAAGGCACTATACGGTCTAAAACAAGCACCTAGAGCTTGGTCTAGCCGAATTGAAGGGTACTTTGAGAGAGAAAGATTTGAAAAGTGTTATTGTGAACACACTCTATTTATGAAGAAGGAGAGAAGTGATATCTTGATAATTAGCATCTATGTGGATGATCTAATTTACACAGGAAGTTCGAATCTCATGGTTGAGGAATTCAAAAAATCGATGATGGAGGAATTCTCGATAAGTGACTTGGGAAAGATGAAGTATTTTCTGGGAGTTGAGGTTATACAAGATGACGAAGGTATATTCATCAACCAGAAAAGGTACGCAGAAGATATTCTAAAGAGATATGGTATGGAGGAGTGTAACTTGGTAAAAAATCCAATTGTACCGGGGCAGAAGTTGTCAAAGGCAGGGAGTGGAGATCTTGTAGACACTACCGAGTTTAAACAACTCATTGGAAGTCTAAGGTACCTAACTACCACGAGACCCGATCTGATTTACTCTGTAAATTTGGTTAGTAGGTATATGGAGAAACCAAACGAGCAACACATGCTTGCGGTGAAGAGAATTCTGAGATATGTTCAAGGAACACAAGGGCTGGGAATCGGTTACAAGCAAGGTGGAGAAAAGTCCTTGATCGGATTTGTCGATAGTGATTATGATGGGGATGTGGATGATAGAAAGAGTACTTCAGGGTATGTGTTCATGTTGGGAGGAGGTGCGATCTCGTGGTCATCAAAGAAGCAACCAATTGTGACTCTCTCTACAACCGAAGCTGAATTTGTCTCGGCGGCATATGGAGCTTGTCAGGCTGTGTGGCTCAGAAATGTGTTAGAAGAAATCGATTGCAGTCAAGAAGGAGGTACAAAGGTCTTCTGCGATAACAGCTCCACCATCAAGTTATCAAAGAATCATGTGCTGCACGGAAGAAGCAAACACATACACGTAAGGTACCACTTTCTGAGAGAATTGGTGAAAGATGGAACAATTCAACTAGATTATTGTGCTACACAAGATCAGATTGCAGATATTATGACCAAGGCAGTTAAACTGGAGGTGTTCGAAGAGCTTCGACGAAGGATGGGAGTAACGTTCAAAGAAGATTAAACTGGAGACAAGAAGTTCCAGTTTACGGGAGGGTATGAAGAATAAAGCCCAATATGGTTTGGGCCTTCCCATCTTTGATTCAGTTTGCTATTAATTGTTTTACGTTTTATGCAAGTTTGAATAAGTCTCTCCTCTGTTTTAGGAGCAAGACCAGGTCTCGACTTTGAGATTGAGTAGTGTAGTAGTTGATGCTTAATTTTCGTTTCTTTCTTGTTGTAAGGCCTTTTAAAGGTGCCAACTGAAGTTCTTGGAAGATACAGGTTTTCAGTCCTGTTTCTTTGCAAAGCTTTGTTCGAGAGTGAGTTTTGTGAGAGACTTGTGTGTTAGTGAGAAAACAGAGCGTGAGTGAGGTTCTAAAAGCAACAGTCTCATCTCCTTCCTTGCTCGAAGGCTAAGGAGGCCAACTTCCTCTCCCCCGCCGCGACCTCAGATCTCTGTCCCCTCAATTCAAATCCAAGATCCCCGACCTAGCACGGGTTTTGACAAGTCTCGGAAGCCCAACATCCCGGCTCTCATCCCTGCGACGGCTCACTCCGAACACCCATCGGTGATGGCCCTAACACACGCAACCGTAACCTACTCTCTCCTCTACACCAAGAAAAACTGGGCCTTGGACTATCAAAGGAATGGGCATGTAAGCCCAAGAATATATTTCCCCAAAGGCTCATGCAAGAAGCAAACTCTCGAGCAGATCATAATTATTCAGGTATTGGGCCTGACCCATGTGCTTAATAAGGGGCTGAAACCAGTTTTCACCTCAAGTTTATTTTCATCGTATATCTACTCTTACGAGAGAGAACACTAAAGTTTTCTGGATTCTCAAATCTTGTAGTTTTTATTGGTTTTATCTCTTCTATTAAGAGAAGGCAAAAAATTTCTGAATTCTCAAATCCTGTAGGTTTTATCGATTTTATCTCCTCTATTGAGAAAAGACAAATGTTTTCTGTATACTCAAATCCTGTAATTTACTCCTGGTGGAAAAGTTCATTTCCCCCATTCTTCCATCTCCTTTGTGAGTATGGTCGTATTTTCTTCCCTCTCTTGGAGAATGGTCGAATTCTCGAGTTACATGCCGAGATTTTCAAAGTCACAATGGAAAGTGACTACCTTTAGACTCTCCGGCCTTGCCGCGAAGACCCTCTTAACGCATCTGAGACATGTTTGGGATCCGCTGTCCATCTTCTACGAAAATCTATCTGCTTTATGTTCGCATATCATTTATGTTGTATTAATATCGGAATATGTAATTCCCCTTTTTGTACTCTGACCGTTTAAATTAATGAAAAACTTGTTGACAAAAAAAAATATAAAAAAACCTGTTGGACCAGCTAAACTCTTTGAATGCTCATAGAAGTTTAGAAAGGCATAATTGTTTAATTTGTTGGAGTTAGACAACAATCATACCAATTACCAAATCATCATAATGATAGAATACTTGAAGTTGAAGACTTTTTATCTTCCATTAGATTAACTCAAGGTCTCAAGCAAACAAGTTTTGAAAACTTTTTGCAAAAGAACCAGCTAACAGATTGGGTTTTTAGGAACCAAAAAGAAATAGTATATTGGGTATATTTCTTTTAATCTAGTGGATAGACCAAGGATATTGTGTATCATCATCATTCATATATAAATCTGATATAACTTATATATGTTGATGATAAAAACCGTTTTTAGTCCATCAAAATCTGTTGAAATTTATTTTTCACCTCATCTTCATGCAAGGATATGCTTTAAAATGGTTATAGATCACACCAAATGGATGGGCTTAGGTTCTCACTTATAAAGCTTTCTTAGTCGTGATCTTCACACGGTAGCTCGATCCATAGATTGATCATACCTTGACCTTATACTAACGTTTCAAAACATTTCAGTTTTAGCTATTTTCATACTGTAACTCGATCCGGAGATTGATCATATTTTATATTAACGTTTCAAAACATTATGCAGCAAAATCTCAAAGCATTTTGAAGAAATTTTGCAGAGAAGTACAAGGACCACTAAGCTACATGATGAGATTATTAAATTTTGGAAGAAATATGGTAGGCATGCGGATTCGCTTTATTCGGGTTTTTCGGTTCGGTTTAATCGGTTATCCGGTTAGTTCGGATTGGGATAATTGTGCCGAATTGACCCGAATTAAATAACGGTTCGGTTCGGGTTCGTAGTTTGGGTATTAAACTTTCTTGCCGAATTGAACCAAATTTTTCACGTCTATGATTCAAATTCGTGAAAACTCAAATAATTTCGGTTATATGTGGTTAGTTTGGTTTTATTGGTTAATTTGGTTTATAGGTTTAGATTTTGCAAGTTTACTAAATGGGCCAAATTTCGTAAGTTGATTTCGCCCAATAGAATAAAACGAGTCTGTTTGTATTTTTTTGGTTAACCGATCGGTTTTGTTGTGCCTAAAGTCCCCAAGTCACATAAGCTCTCGAGCTGCCAATCGGTTTCGGTCTGAAACCCATCTTTGTTGCTTTCAACATATTATGTGGGTATTTTATTTATAATAAGATGTGATACTCTAGATTAGATGAGAGACCAGCATCCGTGCTTATGCCAAGCTATTTGGTAACATCTTTTAAATTTATGGTGGTTTTTTTCATTTCGTTTTGTATGTGTTTGATCCATATTCGAGCTTTTTAGTTAGGTGTCTAGGGGTCTCCAGCTCAACCTGAATTCACAGTTAACTCCTAATGTTCTCTAAGAGCTCTTGTTGACTTCAATTTCTACTAGTAGACTTAAGAGGCAGTCTCTGCTTAGCCCGTGACTCAGTTTACAAACAATACATGTCAGTTTTGTCTGAATTCTACTGATCTCAATGTGATATACATTAGGATTGTGTAATTTCTCACTTGATCCAGTCTCAAAATTCAAATTTGCAGTAGGGTTCATACTTGCCTAACAACATATTGGCACAAACACGTTAACAACAGCTCTGAGTTATATAACATTTGATCGTCATTCACAAAAAGACTTGAATCATTTCTTGCTAGTATGTTGCATATTAGCTGCCGTAACCATTGTCATCACGGTAGACTGCTCTGCTTTGAGCCAAGGCTCGTCCTTTTGGACAATCTTCTGCATCCAAGTCTATCTCAAATTCGATTCAAAAGCAAATGAAATTGTGGATAGGTTTTGTTTTGCCTCTTCTTTTGAGGTTTCTCTTTGCTACAACCAGAAAATTGAATTTGTTATTATTTGGAGAAGAAGAGGAGAAGGAAGTTAGAGTAGATATTGAGACTAGCTGATGGAAACAAGGGTTAACATAGATATAAGTAGCACTGATATTAGCGGAATAAGATGTAATCCATATATGATAGTATGATATAACGGTAAGAATTACAAAAAAATTGGTAGGAGTCTTGGAGATGGTGGTGAGTTTGAAATTGAGTTAAACAACCAAAACTTGGCAACAATGATACTAATTCTTAAAGCTTTGGTGAAATTGAAATGATGTGTTAGGCTTAATTTTCACAAAGTGGCTCAAATGAGCATGAAGAGATCAACTCTGTTTTAGTTGTATCAACATCCTAGAAATACTCCAAGGTAGACTCTAGTTACTCCACAAGTTCAATATGTCTCATAGTTTAGTTAAGCTTTAGATAAATCTTAGGAAGCTTTTTGTTTTATTTAGATAGAAACCAATTTACGATTGTTTTGATAAAAGTTTTTCTTTTCTATCTGAATTTTGAATGATTGAGTTTGTAACTTTATCATCCTGCTTATATGGAAGCTTCAAGGATTTGTACAAACAGACGGAGAGACCATTCAATGGAGGGAAAGGAAATGGTCGAGGACATGGCAACCGGAAAGGTAATCGTTGTGAGTGTTATAAAACGGGAAAAGAATTATTTATCTGTTAGATGAAGCCAATGAGAAGGGGAAGGCGAAACGAGAACCAAGGAGACTAGAACCCAAGGTCAGACTTCTAAAACCATCTCATACTGGTAATCTTATGCATTATAATGAGAACACGAGACATGTTTCATAGAGATTTGTATAAGTCATCTTTGAGTTTATCGTTTCCATCTTTTTATCTTTAAAGAAACCTAGACATCAGTTAGTGCGATCCAAAAAAGCATAGACAAGCGGAAAGGGAGAAGGGAGGAGGTAACAGAGATATCCTCATAAGAAATCAACATGACCTTACAGCTCTGACTACGGTATAGTCACTCCCACTCACATCTCTGCTACAATCTTCATTTATATATATTAATGCTTATTGTGGTTATTTACGTATCGTATTAATGTTTACTATGGGTTACTTATAAAAAATTTCAACACGATCTTTCTAAGAAATCTCTAACGGGTTTCTACGCAATTTCCAGATTTGGGCTATCTTCCGGTTACAACACAGCTCTTACGTAGTGGATTTTGATCAAACAAATGATGAAGAAATCAAATACCTTAAATTTCTAAGTGGCATCAGATTAAGCATATTGTTGCAATTATTTTGTGTAGTTTTAGGAATATTCAACTGTTCTCTGTTTTGATTTTGTTGTTACGTTTTTTTTAGGGTGGTTTGGAATTGAAGAGCTTTGGTCAAAGGAGAACAACGGAAATAAAATATTCAACCGAAGATAAGCATATATATCGTTTCAGACATTCTCCAATGTTCTACCATCTCCATTGACAGGAACAAGTACGTTGTTGTTGCCACTTGCCTCGCTTATGTTTTGACCAACCTTCAAATTCTGCTATAAGTTCTTTTTACAAGGAATATTTGTTGTTGGATATAAACGAAATGAAAAATATGGAAGCAACCGTTTGTCTGCATGTATATTGAATTATGTGAATAATGTAACACTTTTGGAACGGTTGACAACTATAATGGCGTGTTCTTCTTTTTTTTTCAAGTGTGTTTTTCACTCTTTGAAGGCTATTTTACCTCATCAGTGAATGTGAATATATGTCAATTCTAAGAAACGATTAAAAAGTTAATAACATGATATCTATTATATAATTAGGGAGTTCTCTCTCCATCTACAATATTCACATAGGCAAAATATTTCTTCAACCATTTAAGTTTTAAAATGTTCATTTAATACACACTAGAACATATTGATTCTTTGTTTTTTTATAACTAAAAAAAAAATTATGATAAAAACGTGGAAGACTAAATAAAATGAGTGAATATAAAATTAATAAATGAAATACTATACAAGATTTTATTGGTAATGATAATATGAATTTATTTTTTACCAAATATAAGTATATATATATTACATATATTAAAGAAATAAAATACGTTTATGAATTTATAGTTGAAGTAGTTAGTAAAAATCAACTAATGTAACTATATTTCTAAAATTCTAAAAGAAAAAGAATTTTTTCTATTATTTTAAAGATCTATATATTTTATGAAATATGAAAAAAAAAACAATTTCATAATAAAATGTTTGTAGCTCAATAAAAAATAAAAATAAAATCATACATTCACTTCAACTTCATTTTTTTAGCCACAATAAAATCATAAAATATCTTAAATATTTTATTTGTCAAACTATTAGGAAGACCAACATTTAAAAAATATTATCATAAAATCTCAAATATTTATCTACGATGAACAAAAATCAAAATATATATAATTCACGAGACAAAGATAAACGATAAATAATCATATACTATAAAGATAGATAATACAATGATTGAATATTTAGATAACATGATTTATTTAATGGTCATATATATGTACGTAACAAATTTTTAAAAAATATATATTTTAAATGGTAAAGATCGATATCGAAATCATTGATGATCACTATTTTCATTTTTTTCAAGAAGTTTTACTAAATCAGAAAATTATTTGATTTGATAATAAAATATTATTGTGTATAAAAAAAGAATTGGTTGTTTTATCTATTAAATAAATAAAGCTATTAAATTTAGTAAAATTGTATAAAAGAAACTCCCCCGAATGCACAGATCATATTCTAGTAATTTAAATATGCAACTATGAAGATAAGGAAATATAGATTTGGTAGGTATATTATCATCACTATAGGAGGTCTCTGATTATCAGTATGTTATCTGGTTTTCTATGTCAAAGGTTCTATATGGATTCTAAGAAGATGCAATGTTGGTGTGTTCGTCTTGTTTTTCTTTTTGTTCAATCTCTGTTTTAGCATTGTCTTGAGAATTACCTTCAATCATATCTATTTCCGGTTATTGAGTTTCTGTTAAGGTAATACGCTCTCCATGTTTGGGCTCTGCTCCCTTTGCTTTGAAATCTCGCTTTGTAATCTCAGTTAACGGTAGTATCAATATAAATCTTTCAGACGGAAAAAAAAAAATGCAACTGTGCAAGTGTCAAAACCCAGAGAAGGCACTTTGAACAACTTTTAACGAATGGTTTGGTTCTTCATAGGTCCCGTTCATGGCCTTGATTTTTGTGGGTACAGTTTAAATTTTAACCACCACAAATCAAACTTATGTATATATTTTCTTATAATTAGAACTTTATATCTTAGATGTTCTAATTACTTTATAAACATATTTGTAATTAACAAAACCGGACCTAGCCCGAAATATTTTCTAGTTTGGATAAAAGTTTTTCTTTACTATATGGATTTTGAATAATTGATTTAAGAGCATAAATTCGAAAGTGGGAGAAAAATTCAAACATAGAAAAAGAAAAGGAAGAAAACATGATAATATGATACAAGAAACATATTAGAAATTCAATAAAGCAAGGAAGAAACGTAATTTTCTTTCAATAAAGCAAGGCAGATTTTAGGGTTCATAGTCGATGAGCTTCCCACCATCATCTAGTCGTCAGTGTTTGCATCCTCATCTTCACCATCCTCATTATCATCACTTTCACTTTCGAAGCCGGTGATGTGTCCAATTAATTCCTGATAAAAAAAAGTTTAATCACTAAACCTCATTAAAAACAGTGTAAAGGAAAAAAAACATCAAACTGAACCGTTGAAATTGTCTCGTCTTGCCAAGTAACTTGCACATCTCGTCTGCCAACCTGGGTTACAAAGCCAAAATAGGGGAGGCTAAAATCTAGCTCTTTGCGAGCAACCACTTCCCCAATCTGATATTCATCGTCAAAGAAACCACCACCAGCTACTGTTTTTGCAGGCAGTAGTGCTCTCGAATCCCACTCTTCGATATAATCTCTTCTTTTCCATAGAACACTGACCACACAAGGGTAGAAACCATTTACTAAATATTCTTCTCGTCTCAGTACACATCTACTCCCCAACACCAACTTATCATTTCCAATCTTGGGAGGTAAAAGAAGTTCCACATGATATGCTGGAAGTGTTGAAGGTGGTACGTTCCCTCCCAATTTAAAAACCGGCCTTTTTCTAACCAACCATTCTATGTCGACCTTTGTCAACGGCTTGACTCTTGACAACTGCTCGAGCTTCATTTACAGAGATGAGGGTTTGGCCACAGTAGTAGGGAGTATTCCAATACTTTTCAAGCGCGTTTGTGAAAACAAGAACTTGATCCATCGCTGAACTTCACGAAACACTTAGTTTTGTAACTTCACCTAGCCAATCACCCCAAGTTTTTGCAACATTTTCCTTCAGCCTCAAATAAGTTTTATCTAAATTGACTATTTTCATTGTGCCAACAATGTCGAGTAGAGGTGTTAAGTATGTACAATCGTTGTACAAAAGTCGATCTTAAAACCTTTACATATCTCAAAACAAAAACATATGGGTTAAGTTCTCAATTACAAAGTTTTCTTCACATCCAACTTTCTCTATTAAGTTCTCAATTACTAAGTTTTGTTCACATCCAACTTTCTCTATCTTACATTTTGATATCTTATTTTTTGAACGTTGGTATTTTAAAGGCATTGTTTTGGTCTAATTCAAAATAACTTGTAAAAAAAGTGTTTAGTTAATATCCATATTTAAACAGTATTTAAGTCGAGATCAATCAAAATTTATCCTTCAAACTATTATTGAATAAATGTATCTTTTAGTTACCGCAGAGAAGAGAAAATGAATCATCTGTCTCGTTGAAGCCAGAGTTGTCCGACTCCAATACAGAGAAGCCATCGTTGGAGTCAGAGTCGAGTACGGAGTCCGACTCGGGACCGAGTACAGAAGACTCGTCGCCGTCGAAAGAGAACGACTCAGCATTGGAGCGGCGACAGTATAGTACAGAGTCCTATGAGCCAGAGAGTAGAAGAACTCTGAGTTGGAGCCAGAGTCGTCGTCGGGCGTCGGAGCCAAAGTCGTCGTCGTCGGAGAAGTAGAGAAGACTCTCGACGCCAAGAGGAAGAGACTCGGAGAGACAGCGATTCGGCCAGAGTCATGGGAGAACGGAGGAGATTCCGGGAGACCTGAGTTATGGTTCTCCCGGACTTGAGAAAAAACCTTGAAGAGATACTCATGTTTGTGAACGTTGAATTTGAGAGGAAGAACATATTATAGTATTATAATAATAAACTAATATAAATTTTCTTATATATAAATCATAATATTCTATATATTATGTTTTTTTGTGTTAAAGATTCTATATATTATGTTATAAAATGATGAATATAAATATAATATAAATTTTATTATTTATAAATTATGGTTTTTAACTACATATATAAAATATATTATGTATTTTTGTAAAATATTTAGACCGTCTACTAAATTGCCTAGATTCTACTTAGACGTTTTACGCATTAGGTGTTGGTAAATATAACTCTATTTTTTACCGTAATTGATGAATGCTAAAATTATTCGTAAAAGTATCACATCATATTCGTAACACAATGTGCCGTGATTGTCACATTCGTGTGTAACATCATAAAAAAATGAACAATAACAAGAAAAGAAAATTTTCTTTTGATCACCTTCGTAACATGATTGAAATTATGGTCAATTGTTGAGGCTTACTAAAGAGGACTAATCAAGATTGGAAAAATCCTTACGGGACTCTAATGACATGTTTACCCTGATTTAACATACCAAATTAGATAACGACAAACCATGATTTGGACAACCTTAAATACCTTTGCATGTTATACGTGGGAATACAAAAGAAAAAACATGACACTAGCTGACAAAATAGCAACTAGCGAAACGCGTTCTTAATCATCTCTTTATTTTGGGCGTTTTCCTAAGCTCTTCTTTTCTTTCTTTTTAGGTTTTCCGTATTGTAAAAGCATATACATCAAACTGACGGAATCTTCAAAAATATCAGGAGACGTTCGTGTAAATTATTTGGCAAATTTTATATATAATGTAGATCAAGATGAAGCTGTTTGGCTAATTATAATTTGTCCCATCGAATAGAAATATCAGTAAATATAATGGAAGTGAAGCTACAAAATGTTAGGACTTTAAGTAAAGAAGATTATGGAGTTTTTTTTTCAAATGCCTTTATGGGACTAACTAGAATATAGTAAATCGAGTTTAATAGGCCTAAACCAACCAACAATGCCTCTATTCGATTGAAATTCGACCCACGACTCCACAACTGTTTTAGGGCTCTTATATTTCTCTCCAACCCTCTCCAAGATCTTATCCCATTTGTCAGGTTAATAGAGTTAGCTTGTGTCATGGCATAAGACGCGCGTAACTATTAAGATATATGTCGATCTATTGAAAGAATAGGAGCCATAGAACGGTGAGATGAGAATTTTACTTTAGTGAAATTAATAATTCGTAACAATGCTTTTCATATAAATATATGAAATTTCAAGTGATTATTAGCATGATAACATATGAATATCACATGTTTATTTAGCATTTTATAGTTTGATCAATTGTGTTAATGTTTGTGATATTAGTTTAATTAGATTACGTGAAAAAAAACGTTTGATAAAGAAGTATTATATATTATAATCATACCTATTTTTTGTGACATTGTAAATGGATTCTGACTTCGTATTCTAAATAACATTCAAATTTGAAAACTATAAAGTTAGAGTTTGAAGAATGAGCAACTCAAAATTGATTATGAACTTTACTCTTGACATTGACTCTAAGTTCACAAAACGAATGGCAACATTATAGGTTTATAACAAAATATATAATCATTTTACATAACCAAAAGAACAGTAATATTGTAATTTGTTAGATGTATAGCATGCATGGTATTGTCTACATAAACCAAATGACTATCAATCAAAATATTAAGAATTAACTAATTATGTTTGTTCACGTAGATCTAAGAGAAAGAAAATTATTAAAATCATTTAATTAGAAGATCTACTCCCAAGTTGTTAACTCATCATGTGTTTTTAGGTCATGTACCGGCAAACATTGTTCCCAGCACATGAGAAATTTGCCATAATTGATTACGACTTCCTAGTTAATGTTTCTTAATTTTGTAATAACGGCTATTATAGAAGGTGAATTTTCTATATAAACACATGGAAGATGACTGTTTGCAACAATACCAAGATAAATAAAGTGTGATGTTGTGCGATCTTATATTATCCGATACATTTACATGGAAAATACATTAAATTAATGATATTTGCTTAAAACATGCTGTTTTTGTTTACAATTTTGTCAAAATCGCATTATTATTGCAAATAAACCCTTCACCATATGGTCATTAGTCTTATTCACCATTCTACCTTTGCAGTCTAAAGGTTTTTCCAATCAGTTTCAATATTACTTATTTTCCATTCATGTTTTAAATACAAATGTGAGGATATACGACAAAGAACAAAAAATGGAGATCTTTAACAAACAAACAAAAAAAAAAAATGGAGATTGTAGAGTCTATATACACTGTTGGGAAAATCATTATATCAATTAACTCTTTTACTTAACTTACGTTTTTTGTTCTTTGTTATCTTCGAAAACAACATAAACTAAGCAACTAATTACGTAACTTTTCGATGTTATTAAGAGCCTAGATGTAAACGTACATATCTTTTTTTAATCTCTCGAGTCTCGACACATGCAAGATACTCTCGAGAAGGAATACAAAACTTGAAATAAAGGAAGAAAATATAGCAATTATCAAATAGAAGACTTCCCCTGTAATAAATAAAAGAGCCTTCTATTTGTAATATTAATGAATGAAACATCCGTGATCAGTAGATATAAAACAAACTATGGAGCATCTAAAAGTATAATTCTGCCAGGAAAGTGTAGAATATGATTCCCCATTATGACTCACGATGTAATATAACCATTGTTTTGTGATGCACTGGTGTATATGGGCCTATTGGTCATTGGTGATAAATAGAACCTTTGATATTAAAAATCCGAAAAAAAATCGAGATAAGGAAAACCAATTAAAAGATGAGATGTGTAAAAGCAAAGAATACATATGCTACGATTTCATTTCACCTATAAGTCTAGTTTTGAGTGATCTCCAGACATTTGTTCTTTATTCACCGGTTCAACATCACTAAAAAATTATATTTTGAAACTTTCTTTTTAATAGAAAATTAACTTTTGTGGACCGACTGAGAAGACTAAAGCTCCGAATTGCGCTAAACAGTAACAAAAATATATACTTATACCTGTGTATCTAATAAAAATCTATACTTATGTATATATTTATTTTTGTTACTATTTGTCTTACATTGCATCTATTCCATCCTGCACTGCACTGTCACCATTCGGAACCTTAAATGTCCTCATATGCTGGCAAATAGGTTATTTATTTAACAACAAAAAATACTATAACTCGGGTTTGTGTTCTAATAACGTACACCAATATTGTTGTCGTATCATAATCCGAATTTTTTATTAACGATTTTACCATTTTTTTTGTCGTTACCAATTAATTTTTTACTTTACTAATGAAAGTTTAAAGTCATTTACTATAGATACCCAAGAAAACTATATATAAATGGGACATATACTATATAGTACTTCTTCCGATTTAAACTAAAAAAAAAAAACTAATAAGCATATAATTAATAGGAAAATTTGTCAAAAATGCCATTTTTAAAAAATATCTTTAAAAAAATGTTATAATCTTAATGGTTTACAAAAAATGCCATATTTTGTCTTTTAGTGTATAAGAAAAATACATTTCTATCGTTATTTCTCTTCCACACATCATCTTTCTCTTTCTTAAATCCTTCTTTTCTCTTTTTTAAATCACTCTTTTCTCTTTTTCATCTTTTTTTCTCCATAAATTTTTCTTCTTTCTCTCACGTAAATACATCTCCTCTCTTTCATGGTGATTTAAGGTGGTAAACAGAAATTGGTGATGGATGGTGGACAAAGACATGAGAGAGACAGTGATGAAGGACAAAACGGTGACAGTGACAGAGGACAAAAACGGTGACGGAGGACAAAAATGGTGACTGTAACAGTGTTTGTGGACAACAACGGTGACGGAAGACGTCTTTGTAGATAGAAAACATAACCGAATGGACAACTCGTTAGATAGAGGACATCTTTGTAGATAGAAGACGTCTTTGTAGATAGAAGACATGACCGAATGGACAACAACGGTGATAGAGAATGTCTTCGTTACATAGAATTGTCCACTAAAATCGAAAGAGAAAAAAGATAGAGGAGTTGTCCACTAAAATTGTGCAGAGACAAAGTTGTCCACTGAGAGAGACAGAGATTTAAGATAAAGAGAAAGAGAAAGAAAAAAAGAGAGAAATAATAGATCCATCTTCTAATAGATCCATCATCTAGAGAGAGATTTCGAGAAAAGAGAGAGAAAATAGTTGGTTTTTCAAAAAAGAAAAAGATATAAAAATTGTGTGGAATAGAGTTTATGGAAAAAATGTTAATTGATATCCACTGGAAAACAAAATGTGGCAATTAAAAAAATGAAATAAAAAAATGACATATTTTGAAAGTAATTTGAAAAAAAAATAATATTTTTTATAATATTCACTAATTAATATTACAATATTGTGAAAACACTTTGTACTGATGCAGCAACAGAGCCTTTATTACAAACACACTCATAACGATGATACCTAACGCCAAAGACGGACAAAAGAAAAAATAAACAACAAAATTTGAAATGGAAACAATCAAACAACATAACCATTAATATCTCTCTCTCTATTTCTATTTCATTGGACATATCTTGAAATCAGACAAAATAAAAACTGACCCATTTTGCAATTTGGAGGTTTATTATTAGGTCCACATGATTTTCTAATACAGTAACGCATCATGAGAAGACGCCATTAAAGGCAGCTGAAGCTGATTCATATAAAACATGTTGTTGTTGTTGTTCATATTCATCTGATTATTCACGAGATAATCATCTGAAGAAGAAGAATCTTGACCAAACATAGTGTTCGAACCATTGTTATTGTCGAGGAAACCAATGATTTCATTGAGTGATTCGAGCCTGTGACTAAGTTCATCAAGCTGAGCTCTAAGAACAGAGTTCTCTGCTTCAACGGTTAGGTAGTGCTGCGTCGTGATGCTTACACTTGTCACGATCTCGTTGTTCTGTTTCTTCAGATGATGCACTTGAGCCGTTAGATCGTCGAGTAGCTTCTGTTTCTTGATTCTTGATCTTCTTGCTGATTCACGGTTTGAGAGCATTCTCTTACGTTTCCTCTGTTCCATGAGATTCTCTTCCGATCCCGAAGATGTTTGTATCGCCGACGAAGTTGTTCCCGACGACGACGATTCCATTAAGTAACAACAACACACACAAAAACAAAACAAACAAAGAAGCTAAAACAGAACACGAAGAAGAAGTAAATAAAGGGTTTTTTTAGGGTTTTGGTTTATGTGTATATATCTGGAAGATTAAGATTTTTCAGAGATTATGAGACATAGTAAAGCCAGTAAAGGAAGACAACAGAGAAAGATTGAACAAGATGCGTCCTGCGTCTGATTGTGGAGTTTAACATAAACTCAGAGAGGAAGATTTCACTGAGTTTAATCGGAGACATGTGTCTCAAACACCAAGAACTGCTGATTAAGCATCAATGGTTTTTTCGAATTTTGGAGAAAAGAACTATATATTAACCAAGAGATTATATATATAAAAAAAAAAGGTGAGATTTTCTCCAAAAATGAAACCAGGAGAGAAATGAAGAAGAAAGTTGAAATTTTGGAGGAAAGAGAGAGAGGAGAGGAGAGAAGGGAGATGTGAATGGTTTAGGAGAAAGAATTTATAGAAGAAAATTCAAGAAAAGTGTTTTGAGTGTTTGTGCAACTTGATGGTAAATGATTTACATTTGTTTGGATTCCATTTGAGAAGAAGATTCTTTATATTTTATTTTTTACTAATCTTCTTTTTCGGAACATTTTTTCCCATAACTTTAACAAAAGGTTTATATAAAGGAGTATATCTACAAAATCGGCAATATTTTGAAAAAAAACTTATGGCATAATTATTTATTAAAAGAGAGCTTGGAAATAAATTTTAACGAAAAAATCATCAACATGCAAAAAAAAAATGATTTGAGAAAGTTTTCAAAAAAAAAATCATAATAATTTTTTCATTTATGTTATCATATCAAAATAAAACAAGTTTGATTTTGGTAAATCATGCATTAATTGATATTTTATTTTTTTAACATTGCATTTTATTATTATTTTATTATAAATTATGATAACTATTAAATTGACGATTCCACAAAGGACAAGTCTATCGTTTTGATTCACGCCAAACGATTTTTCTTTGTCCTACGCTGAAAATCTCCTGCAAAATTTTCTCTATTAATATGCAAATATAATAATAAATCGCATCTTTTGGGATTCGAACCCAGATCTCCTCGTGAAGAAACATTAATGAACCCTTAATCAACAATTGGACTAAGGGGCTTCCACAATTGATATTGTATTAGATTTTATAAATCAGCATTTTTAGGGATTTTTTAACACAATAAGACATTCCAAAACTTATGATTATAGTTTTAAAAACAATAATAATAAATATTTGCATCAATTATGTGTTAAGTATTTTTTTTCCTTTATCGTTGACAAAAATATATTTTTTCCTTTCTCAAATTTTTATTGATTATTCATGATATTTTCTTACATTTAATTATAAGGATGGTTAGATTTAGATCTAGGCAATTAGTTATATATATATAGAAAGTTTTACACAGAAAAATATATTTTAATTTTATGTTTTTAGAAAACAAAAATTATACATATTGGCCGTCCAAAATTTATAAAGAAACTTTAAAGAAAGCAAATTAAAGCTCACACAGAAAAAAAAAAACTAAAAAAGGTTAAACTTGCCTAATGTTTTTTGTAAATATTATCTAATATGCCATTATTTTTAAAATTCGTTTAAAATATGCCATTATAGCAAAATTCTTTCACCAATTGCCACAGTTTGTCATCTAGTATAGAGTAAAATAACATTTTGGTCTATTCTTCTCTTCCACGCATTTTCGTTTTCTCTTATTCTTTCTTTCTAGAAAAAATGGATCTTTCTTCTTGTTTCTTTCTTTCTTTTTCTTCTTTTTTTTTTGAAAATGGTGGATGATAGGGGTGGAACGATTCCGGATATCTTGAAATTTCAGAGTATCCGGATTCGGATCCGGAATCGTAGGATCCGTGAAAAAACTATCCGGATCCGGATCCGGAATCGTGACCTCCGGATATCCGGACTCTAGAAATTTTTCCAAAAATCAGGATATCCGCGGGTATCCGGTTCCGGATCCGGATCCAAAATTAATATTAAAAATAATTCAAATAATTAATAAATAAATAAAAATATATTTTTAAAAATTATTAGTTAATATTTTAAATGGTACTTTTTCATTAGAAATATAATTTATTATAAAAAGAACTAAAATCAATTTTTATATATATTTATTTATATAAAATTAGTTTAATAGATATATAATATATATGATTTTAATATATTTAATGCGTCCGGATCCGGATCCGGATATCCGGACCTTAAAATTTTGCTATCCGTATCCGGATCTTTTTTCACGGATCCTAAATTTTACTATCCTTATCCGGATCCGGGCTCTCCGCATATCCTAATTTTTGGAGCGATTCCGAACGGATAACTGATCGGATCTCGGATCCCGAATAATAATTCTATCCCTAGATGGTGGTGGTCTTTGATGAAAAGTGACAGTGACAACGGACAAAAACTGTGAACGGCGGACAAAAACAGAGACGGCGATAGTGACTATAGACGAAAACGATAATTGTGTCCGGTAGACTAGAACAGAGACAGTAACAGAAACGGTGGTCGACAATGGACGAAAACGAAAACAGAGATGGTGAACGAAAACAGAGACAACGACTATAGACGAAAATGAAGACTATGAATGTAGACGAAAACAAGACGGTGACAGAGACGGTGGTTGATGCGGTAGAAATAGCCCAAGATGGTGGACGAGATGGTGGTTGTGTACATATATAGCAGAAAACGGTGGACGAGTGATGGTAGTGGTGGACAAGAACACTACACTAATACCATGATGGTATAAAGATGGATCTATTACAAGAGTATAACAGTCATTTTTATTTAGGAAGAATAGTGAATTGTGGAAATTGGAGAAAAATATTAAAATAATAGTAATTGGGAAAAGAAATTTTGGAGAAATGGTATTTGGTGTAAAATTCCCAATTTTTGTGTTAAATAGTAACTTTGTTTTCGTTGGAGGAAATAAAGTAAAAAACAAAGTACTGAATCTTTCTACAAAGAAGAATGCAGATGAAAACTTTTCTTTGTTTTCTTTTTATCCCTCAAAAAGTAAAACATTTAGGCCGAGGAAAG
Source organism: Arabis hirsuta (assembly GCA_964056655.1). NCBI lineage: Eukaryota > Viridiplantae > Streptophyta > Magnoliopsida > Brassicales > Brassicaceae > Arabis > Arabis hirsuta. Next base: position 23,947,326 of record OZ053312.1, on the reverse strand, counting down.
AACGATATTAGTTATTTGTTGAATTTTCTTAAGTGAAATCACATCTTCATTAGACGACAAAAAGAAAGGAAAAATAAATAATATTCGTAGAATGTACTATTATTTCTTAAATAACTCATTAAAGACAGAGTTTGTCTGGACAATCTATGGAACAATTTTAAATAAAATGCCACCAACACTAATTAAATAAAATAACACAGATGTTATTAAATAAATAAAAAAGCATGAAATAAAATTTTTAAAAGAGATTAGAAACACAAAGGAATCTGTGCTTAGAGTAAAACCGAGAAGAACATGTGTAAGTAGGCAGAAGCAGAAAAAGTGAGAGTGACATGTGAGGTTACGAAGAGAAGTCTCCAGACTAAACACAGCTGTTTCATTTTCTTATTCTTCCCCCAACTTATTTTCCCTAATTTTAATTCTTCTTAAAATTATTTTCCATTTATAAAAAAAAATCATACGTATTAGTTAATTGTTCAGGTACTCATGGTGTTTTGAAGGATGACATGTTCCATCGGTACGATGCACCATAATTCTCTATATATAGGCGAAATAATTAGAATCGTAACAGTAATGTTATATATATATATATATATGTATGTGTAAATTTTTGCGACTACCCTGCTGCAGAAAGTATAGAACGGTCCGTCTCTCAGAAACCTAAATATAATATCAACATTTCTCTAATATTGCAACTCTATATTTTGTTCTAGGATATAGTAGGACTTAAATTGGTAAAGTATATGTAGAAAGGTAATTTAGTTTAGTATATGCTAATTAATGTATTTCCACCGTCTTACTCACGATTGATATTTTTAATTATCTTGCAAAACTTTAGTTGACGATCAAAATCATTACACTTGTGTCTTTTTGACAAATTTAATATTTTGCGAAAGTGTGGAAGAGATCCACTGATCCAACCCACTTCCCCAAAACGATGCATGAATTTCACCGAACACATTCACTCTACATGCTTTTTAGCTATTTATAAATAAATAAACAAATAGTGTAAAAAAAGAAAATCAAAACATTTTTTTAGGTACATGATACAATACAAAACACCATAAATCGAATCATGGGGACCTCTAAAAACCAGCGCAGGGTACTTAAAAATCTTGGTTTAAATTATGAAACCAAAGATACCTAAAAATTGAAACTATTATTAATGATAATGATGTCATGTTACTCAAAGTTTGACAAAACGTCTCCGAAATCCTCAAAAAGAATCTGAAGAAAAAGTTTACGTGTGTCAATTTATTACACGTTCACGGTTCACTTGATTACAAATTTTGATTTACGTTTAAATTCATTATTTTAATCCCAATTTGAAGTACAATTATTATTTTCACGGTGGCTACTGATCACCTTAACTAGAACATCTTTTGGCCTTTGAAGTAAACAAAATGGTCTTGAAACATTCATCTGATCCTCTCTGTTGTATTTGTTTTCCTTAAAAAATTTCATTGTGTATTTCGCTATCTATAACAATCAAAATCTCCAATAATTCACGTATAAAGCTTGAAGAGATCTAAATTAGTAGAACATCCATTGAGTTGGTTGATATTGCTACACGTGTTTCTTTTTTTTTCTTCTTTTAATGTTGTTACTACAAACCAAATTCGTTTGGCAACAAAATGAGCTTTTAGATTATCATAAATAATAATACACGGACAAGGTGTTTTCCGTGTTAATACAAATGTTTTAAGAAAAGAAAAAAGTATATTGTTGTATGAAAAATATGATCCGTAAATATCATGGAAGGTACATATGATCTTTGAGTGGGGACAACGAAAGAGATAGGACTAAAGAGTGTAATAAAGGCAAAGGCAAAAAAGGAAAACAAAAATCAAATTTGTGTTCTGTCTTTTGCAATCACATGACCAAACAACAAAACCCATCTATATTTATTTTTATATTTTATTTTAAATAATCGAGTAATCATATAAAGCTCCATCACATTTCAATATACAAAATATATCATTTTGGGGCTAATACGTGTTTGATATAAATCATATAATACAAAGCCAATCAAACGTGTAGATTATCCTTTTGATCTCGTGGATAAAATCACAAGAAATGTCAAAGAGAAATTGAAAAAAACACACACACACAAACAATGTCACAGGCAAAAAAGACGCAAAATAGTTTCACTTCAGATAATAAATGTACAAGTCTGTTGTTGCTTTTTAAGATGAATCTATTCCTCATTTGAAAAAACAAAATCACAAACAAATATTCTCTCAGTTTGATTCAGCCTCTTGCTTGATGATCTCATCTTCTCTTCTTTCACCAATTTAGAACCCGAAAAACTGCAATAATGTAACAATATGAATATGTAGAAAGAATAGTATTGGAAATTAAATAATTGATGTTTATAAATGTTTTATTCTCACCAGCTTCTTCTTCTTCTTCTTTTTCTCAATGTATGCCAAAATCTCCTTCTGGCTCACAAGAGCTGCTTCCAAAGCCTAAACCAAAAACAAAACAAAAACCGAACTCAATCATCGATTATAGACTAAGAATCAGATTTGGCTATTCTCGGGAACATTTTTGGAACTTTAGTTTTTGCCTTACCTTCTTGGTCTCAGTCAATTCTTGCTCAAGTACTTGAACGCGGTTAAGTGCGGCCTGAAGTTTCTCCTCTTTTTCAGATTCGACATTAGCCGGTTTCAAATCAAGGAACATGCACTTATCTTCCAGCTCAGCCATACGTTTCACCATCAACATATACTCAGAGCTAGAGACTGGTGCTGCGAATTGAGCTTGATTCTGCTTAGACATTGTAGATTCCTCATAACAAACTGAGTTTCCATACAAAGCAGCCTCGGTGAGTTTGCGTGGAACGTCTTTTGATAGCCTAACCATTGCAACAATGCCCATCACAAAAGCCATGACCCCTCCCACAAGCATTCCATCTCCTTTCTTTGGTGCCCCCTTCCTCACGTAACACTCTAACCCTAGAGAGACTTTAGTGCGTGCAGAAGAAGAAACATTTTTTTTTGAAATTGAGCTAAGAGTGTGAGTATACCTTTAGAGATAGGAAAGTTTTCAGCTTTCTGAGTTTTTGCAGGCCATGCCATATCAATGGACTTGTCAATGGTTGCAATTTGCTTTTCATGGGCATTATCCTCATCGATTTTCTTCTTGCTTCTCTCATAAGTCTGCGGCGTTTACTCTAGAATCTCAGTAAACTTACTCGAGAATTCTAATTAATTGAAGAAAAAATGAAGAAGTGAAAGCTCTTTAACTTACTTCTGGAACCGAGGTTGATCTTCCTTGGTCTATATGCTTGTGTTCATCTTCTGAAATTGGTGAGCACTTCGCTTCGCGGTTTATAGCCATCTGCTTCCATTGATAGAATATGTTTTTGTATATATGAGATTGAAGACAACAGTTTTATTTAACAAAATTTCAGTTCCTAATCAAGGAATATGTAAAATGTTAATTACCTTGAGCACCTCAGGATCGTTCCATGGACCTTTGTCAGAGCGCATACAACCTCCCTTGTCTTCACAAGTGCAAGCGCCTCCAAAGAATTCTGGCAACTCACTGTTTACAATATTACAAAACATCAAATGAATATTCGAGTTGCGATAGCGAAGCAGAACATATACAATGAGACCGCGTGATCTTATATACCTTGCATCAATTACTTCGAGCAATTTGCTATGATATTTGTTACCAAGAACATGAATCTTTGCTGTGGTCTTGGGATCAAGAAATGATTTAACCGTGCTCCACAAGAGCCGGAACCCCGAACCCGCATTAATGATGAACATCCGGTTCAACGTCTACAAAATAAATCGGAGACTCAATTAGCGTTTGAAACAATCGATGTATAATTAGCTAGATGACCTTTCGAAAAGATAAGACTTTATGATTGAGATCAGACTATATATATATATACCTCAGGGTAATTGTCATTGTCAATCTTGAGAAGCCGTTGAAGAAGCTCTCTTGCGGATTTGCTGAAGTTCTTAAGCCCCTAATCACTCGGAAAACACACACAGTTTTAGACTACCAAATTTTACCCTTTCTTAATTCAAAGATATGAAGAATGGATTTATGGTACGTACCACGCCTTGCACATCAAGAATAGTTGTGCTTTGATCAATGTGCTTATTGGCTGCAACAGAACAAGAAGGGAACTTGATCTTGAAAGTCTTCTCGAACTCTTTGACATGGTATTTCACATACCGGTCCATTGTTGTCACTTGAAGTAGCTTGTTAGCATCGATTTGACCTAATCTCTCAATGTAAACCGGTCTGCCTTCCTTGTCTACACCGTGATAGCCTTGTGGATAATGCTTCATCACATCATCGATCTCTTCGAACTCAAAATCCTTCATCATCAATTACAAACATACATTATAGAACTTATCTTAGAATATTCACCTACATTGAGACTAACTAGTGTTTGGTTCAATTGAATTATCCGAGATTTCAGGAAAAAAGATTCACCTCGATGATCGTGTCAACGCCGAAATCTTTCCTCCATTGAATCATGTCACTCCACATTTGCTTAGCTTTCTCAATGTCAAACTTTCTTGCTCTCAAGAATCTGTTTTATGTTCAATTTGCAAAAATTTAGATTTTCTTGATGATATTCCATGTTTTCTGAACATGATAACCACCAGATCGTATTTTTTTTCGTTTTCTTAACTAATTATAAAAAATTGTTATAATGTTTTTAATATTTATTTTGATTAAACATATAAGAGAATTTGATGGCGTTAACTAAATTTAATGTCGTTAACTAAACCAGTGTCCCAAACTGAGGGTTGACTAACAATTGATCATTTCCATAAATAAAGAAACATTAGAAATAATGTTTTTTGCATATTAAGAAAAAAGTTATCTAAATTTGAGGTAATTGCACCTAAAGTTTTTTTTTTTTTTTTTTTTTGCTAAAAATTGCACCTAAAGTTTTTACACATAGAAACATTGTGTCCTACAATTATAATTAAACATGGCAATCTAATATTTGTTGTATGATCCAGATATGGTCGCCGGTCGGATACCTAGCTATATCCAGTTTGAACTATTTTTTTCCAAAAAAGTCTAGTCCAACTTAGCATATCGGGGGATTAAAGTTTATAATCTTATCACCTAAAACTCAGGTCTATATTGCAATACTAATGTTTATGATTGGTCATGCAATAACTCTAAGAAATGAAGAGAAACTGAATGGGAAAGATATATATATATATCTTTTAAAGTGTATACCTAAGCATCATGTGTAGATCATCGAGGTTGGAGGGTAAGAGCTCGTCAAGAACAAGAGCTTGACGAAAAGCATCAAGAGATTGAAGTTCTTCTGCGTCGATATCATCCTCAATCGGTACGGACATGACTCTGCTGGTGCTTCTTCGACCTTTCTTCTTGAATGAGTTCTTGAATCTGTTGGATGCATTTATCGCCTTCTTCTTCAATGAACACATCTTCACTATCTTCCTCTCTTCCTCCGACATCTCTATTTCTGATATTAACAATATCCAATATTTTGCATCAGTACTACTATTAAGAAATAATAACATATGTGTTAAGGCATAATATGATGAAATTACGACTAACCAGGTTTGGTCTCAGCCATGGTTAGATGAGTTTTGAAGCACTCTGTTTCGCACGGCAATCAAATACCTACCAATACAATGTTGTCAAGATCATTTTACAAAAGCTTATATCAAAATGTATGAGAAATCATCAGATGAATCTAAAAGAATCATGATAAGAAAAAGACCAAACCTTATTTTTTTACCTTATTGGAGAAGGATGTTTGAGGAGGGGTAAGGGAGATTGAAGATAATGGAGATGCTCATTTGAAATAAGTTGAAAACATGGAGACAACTATTTTACATATGATTCTAACAATCTATATATTGACAGGGTCCTAGACATTTTGATAATATAAGAAAAAATCTAATCGTATTAAATTAATAATTGTAGTTATAAATTAATGAACAACCAATCGTTTAAAAGTAAATAAATTAAATAATGAATATAAGAGAAAAGAGCATGTCTTTGTATTAGGCGAATTGTGCATCCCACTACTTCAACATTTTGTATAATGTTTCAAAAATCTTGATGTCAACCAAAGTATCTCATGATATTATTTTTTATTTTGTAGTGTTGTTGAGAGATTATCTACCAAAATTATATACATACAGTGAATTTGGTTTATAAGGAACTAGATTAGGACCTGCATAATATGCAGGTACTAGATATTTCATTTTTAAAATTTTCTTAAATATTTGACAATTCTTAAATAAAGAATTCGATACGTTGTAAAATTTAAATAAGTCTGCAGACCAGCTTGTTACATCCCGACATATTGAACAAGTTTCACGGTTCAATGAACGCGAATAGAAGTGTGATATAGGTAGGTCGATTGGTCAATAGACTTTGTGAACAAGAAACGCCTAAAAAGGCAAATCACCAAATGGGTTTTAACAAAGTTTGAGCCTTGATAAAATAAAATAAAAAAATCGATGGTTTTGTTTTCATGTTGATAATTTTATAATAAGTTATCGGGTATTCATAAACGTTACAAACCAAAAATGGAATGCAGTGTAGGTTGCTCTGTTTTCAGGCATTGCAATCTACTTCTTCTTGTTAGAGTCACTCAGGTGCTTTTGGTTGCTAATTTGGTGGCTGTTCTCGTGAATCCTAGAATTAGGCTTTTCGGAGAACTCTCTATGATCTGCTTGTTCCGTATCTTCTTCGGTAGCGTCGGATCTCTATTTTACAACTTGCTGAAAATGAAATGAAATAAAAAAAAAATGTCGAAAAGTAATTTAATTTGAAACGACGTAGTCTCAGTAAAGTAAAGGGGGTGTTGTTTTGGTTCAAACGAGTCTCAGTTTGTAATTTGTCCCGGTGATTTATTATGCCCGTCTTAAGGTAATCTCAGGTTTTTCGAGTGATTCTGTTTTTGTTTTTGGCTGTGCAAAAATCGATGATTCGAATGCTGAATTTAGCGGTATGTGTAGATTCAATCTGAATTGGGATTTGAAATTGGTGAAACCTCCAAATGAGGTTAGTTATTGGGAAATTGATTCAAGTATTTTAGATTTAGGTATAGAAACGGATTGGCATGCTTATATGCACTCGAAGCTTAACCACTTGTAACTGGTTTGGCTTTGGTTTCTCTTTTTAGGTGTTTGCAAATCTCTGCAAAGATTCTACCTTTCGCGTTTAATTCGGTTAGTTTTCAACTTGACTTGTTTGCATTTTGTTCTATTTCCCTATGTCTACCTTTTCTTGTTGGGTTAGAGTTAAATAAGTGCTCAAGTTTCCGACTTTCTGACTATTCTTGTGAATAAATATGAGTGTATTCTTTGCAATTAGTCCTGTTATGTGTTAATAAGAGACAAAAATGTACTTGGTTCCATTTAGTATCAAGTGTCTTGAAACAAGTGGTCTTGTGGTTCATAGCTTGTACTTTAATGTATTTGTCGAATCTAAGCTCTATGTTTTCATATTTGTCGTTTTCGTCGAATTTCTGTTGTAATTGCATAGCTTGTTGATGTTCTCCAACTTCTATTTGTCTCAGGCTTTGCTGCCTTTGTCTCAAAGGTGGTTCTGTAAATTTTCTCCCAAGCCATCCTCATTGGTGAACATCTTTAGGGTGTCGATTTCAACCATGTCAAGCACTCTCAATGGAAATGTGATCATGGCTTCAAAGCCTCACAGAACTTACCAAGTTGTGGCAGCTGCAACCAAGGAAATGGGTATTGGTAAAGACGGTATACTTCCCTGGAATTTGCCTACTGATCTCAAATTCTTCAAGGATTTAACTTTGACCACTTTGGATTCCACTAAGAAGAACGCTGTTGTAATGGGTAGGAAAACGTGGGAGTCTATTCCCACAAAGTATAGGCCACTATTTGGTCGCCTCAACGTTGTCTTAACTCGTTCTAGCGGTTTCGACATAGCCAACTCTGAGAATGTTGTAACTTGCAGTAGCATAGATTCTGCTCTAGATTTATTAGCTTCACCTCCGTATAGTTTGTCCATTGAGAAGGTGTTTGTAATAGGTGGCGGCGACATATTGAGGTGTGTGTTCTTTACTCAAGACTCTCTTTTTTCGTGAATTTTTTTTCACTGATCGTCTTGATGGTTGTTGTATTGTAGGGAATCCATGAATGGACCGAGCTGTGAAGCCATCCATTTAACTGAGATTGATACAAATGTTGACTGTGATACATTTATTCCCACGGTTGATACGTCTGCATATCAGCCTTGGTGTTCGTCGTTCCCAATATTTGAAAATGGACTTCGATTTTCCTTCACGACCTATGTTCGTGTAAACAATTCTTCTGCCGGTAAATCCTCTGATGAGTGTGATGCGTCACAGGCCCTTCAAGTTGATTGGAAGAAGTTTTCTTCTTTTCTTCCTAAGACGATTTTTGAGCGGCATGAGGAATATCTATACTTAAATATGGTCAAAGAGATCATCTCAAATGGAAACTTAAAGAACGATAGGACAGGGACTGGTACATTATCTAAATTCGGCTGCCAGGTGCTGTACTACCTCTTAATATATAGCTGAATGTCTTATACTGGTCTGCATATTAAAATTAACTAATTTCGATATCTTTGGATCCACAGATGAAATTCAATTTACGCAGGAATTTTCCACTTCTGACAACAAAGGTATACGCTCACCTTTATATTGACTTTTCATGTTTCAAACCCAAAAGAGTTTGCTGTGTCTTTCTTGCATATCCAAGCTTACAAGATCTGTTTGCATTTCATTTGCAGAGAGTTTTCTGGAGAGGTGTTGTTGAGGAACTTCTATGGTTCATTAGCGGTTCAACCAATGCAAACGTAACAAAAAAGAGATCTTTTTTATCACCTTCTTTATGCCTTATGCACCGTCATTGAGCCACACTTGAACATATGCAAGTGAGTGAACTATATATTGTTTTCTGAGAAGCTTGTGTAAGTGGCAGGTACTTCAAGAAAAGGGTATTCATATATGGGATGGGAATGCCTCAAGAACGTATCTTGATGGGTAAACTCTAATCGACATTTTTGTTTCAAAAACCCGAAATTTTATGGCCATCGCACTGATAAACGAAAACTTTTTTAATTTCAGTATTGGACTGACTGAGAGAGAGGAAGGTGACCTTGGACCCGTATATGGATTTCAATGGAGACACTTTGGTGCTAAGTCAGTAGATTCTCTATTAATGATCTCTTGGCTTTTCTGAGTTTTGGCAAAACATACTTCTCTGTTTAGCCGTTTCTTTAACCTCTTTCTACAGGTACACAGATATGCATGCTGATTATACTGGTCAAGGATTTGATCAGCTCTTAGATGTAATTAACAAGATCAAGAATAATCCTGATGGTCGGCGGATTATAATGTCGGCTTGGAATCCTCCTGATCTTAAACTGATGGCACTTCCTCCATGCCACATGTTTTCGCAGTTTTACGTTGCGAATGGAGAACTTTCATGTCAAATGTATCAGCGTTCAGCAGATATGGGTCTCGGTGTACCGTTTAACATTGCCTCATACTCTCTTCTCACATGCATTCTCGCTCACGTCTGTGGTAATGTTCAAATTTCACTAGGGAGAGAGCAAGTTCGATTTTCGAATCTGTCATATCTATTGATATTTTGTTGACATTATGCAGATCTTGTTCCTGGTGATTTTATCCATGTGATTGGTGATGCTCATGTTTACAAAAACCATGTCAGGCCTCTGCAAGAACAACTTGAGAACCCACCAAAACCTTGTCCTGTGAGTATATATGGACACTTAATCTCTTTCTCTTCATCTTGATTCGAGTTTGATGAATCCATAATCTATCTATATCCTTATTTATCTTTGGGGCTCTTTACAGGTTTTGAAGATTAATCCAGAGAAGAAACATATAGATTCTTTTGTTGCGGCTGACTTTGAGCTCATTGGCTATGATCCTCACAAGAAAATAGATATGAAAATGGCGGTTTAGCCCGAAAGAAAAACAGGGTTCTTCTGGATTTCTCTGGGCATCCAAGAAGATTTTCTTTTCTTTAGGTGATAAAATGTTGAAGATGGAATTGATATGCATCATGGGTTAATCCTAAAGTGAATTATTAAGTAGTTAGTTTATATGCAAGTGCAAGAGAATAATTAATTGTGGAAATAAGAAAGTTTTAGAAGTGTTGTTTATCGGTTTAGCCAAGGTTAAAAGTTTGTGTGCTTCTTGTAAGTGACGTTCTATGATTCAAACGTGTGAGGTTTAGATAGTTTTATTCATGATCCTTACTCTATCAAGTTGGTCCATTTTAAAACGACAATCCTAAGAATATTACTAGAAGTCTAGAACTAGAGTGGAGGCATTAATGGAGCGTACAAGAAGAATTATGAGAGATAAGTGAGAAAATCACTTCTTCTTCAATAAAATGCATTATAAATGGGGAAATTTGGTCAAATATCACACAAAAATTAATTAATTAGCTTAGTCAGATGAATCAACGGGTGAAGTATGAAAATAATGAAAATATCAGAAAATTTAACATTAAAAAGATTAGGCTTTGGAGTTGGCTTTTATGAAGACGATTTGAGAGACGAAATAGCGGTGCATCGTCGTAGAGTGGAAGTCAGGTGGTGAGATCGTGAGAAAAGAACAACAATTTTAGGGCCGAAATCCAGCCATTGGCGTTGGAGGAGGTTGGGAGAAGGTTATACAGTGGAGCGGAACAAGATCTGGAAAACCTTGAGTGGGTCAAGGGAAAACGAAGCGTCATGCGATTTGTTCCTTTATTTTTGTCTGCAAGTATAGAAATTTGATGGTAACGAAATAAAAGACCAAAGATTCGAAGATTTAATTTTTATTCTATCTGAAAGGAAACGTCTATTTACTAACATATTTTATATGCCAACTACATAGACAAACATATACATTTTACCAAATATTTTTTGATTTGAATCGTAATTCTAACAAAGCCGGATTTGATTTCTGTGTCCGAAACTGCAGCAGGTGAACGTGTAGGCGTGTCTGACCCTAACCCGCCTTCAACTCACCCAACGTTTACCATCGCCCAAACGCAAATGGCTTATTCTGAAGCGACAGCAACAACACATGTTAGTTTCATAAATATTGTAATTTTGTTTTGTCCATTCTATTTATTGACATAAGTAGTCGGCTATGTTGTGGTGTTGATGACTGGTATGTATGTTATATTATTCAATTGTTTGTATACTTAAGACACTACCGCCTCTAACACATGACGTGGCTTGCATGTTTAGTTGGTGTTGCAACAAATCTGATGCTAGAACTCCATGCAATTGGTCAGATTGGATTGTTTTCACTATTATGAGAAGAGGTACTCTAAACCATGGCAGATAACTATGCAATTGAGTCCTACATTGCATTCAACCCTTCAAACATATCAAATTAAGCCGGCAAACTAATAGACTAATAAGGCATTGTTGGCCCCTTGATAGTCCAGTTGTTGCAAAATTTATATGATCTCAGTTATTATTTCTCATTGGGTCTTTTATGTATAATGTTGATTCATGTATTTTCCTAGGATGGTGTTTGTCTACGTTCTATTTGTTGGTATTGACTGTTGTCTATTTTGCATGTTTTATGTTATTCTATTTGATTTTGATATTCTATTTATTTGGTCATATTCTATGTTATTTGGCCAATAATTTTCAAATGTCGTTCATGTAACATAATTTTTCTATTAACCATTTAATTCGTCAAATGCATCTAGCATTTTTTAATGTTGAATACAAGTATCTCTCCTCTGTCTTACCAAGTTTTTAAACATCATTTAACAAAAATATGTGGACGTAATTACAAAGTGCTGTAATTTAATTAATCCTCTTGTGTTATGTTATTGATTTGACGCTATCAAGAGAGAAGAAATCTGTCTCAAACTCTCGGCCACAGCTAAGCCATGTCAGCAAGAGAGAAAGCTCGTCGTTACCCAAGGGAGGGCAAAAAGGTCTACTTCTACTTTGTTTGGTTATTTATTTAAATATTGGATTTGCATAGCTATATTCTTTGATTCAGAGTTCAATATGTGTAGTCAATTCACCCTTATAAATGTTTATATCAAGATAAATGACGCCAAAACTGGATGGCACAAATTACTGTACTAACACAAATTATTAAATTATATATTCTGATTGGATTGCATATTTGCATTTGCATGTATCTTATATTCTTGATATGATACTTCTTATTACATCTTTAAAAAGAAATTAGGCTCACAAATATTACAAAAGCTATTCGTAAGCTTATATGAGTCGTTTTCAGATGATGCACGACCGACGTGAAGATATTTTCATTTAGTTTAGGTAAAGTCTATGCATCGACTTATCCAAAGGGTATTTTATTTCCTCCACAAAAAAATATCTAGAAAATTCAAATGGGAAGAATTTAGTTGATTCGGTTAATAAGAGATAAATTATGCTAAAGGAAAGAAGATTCTATAAGTGATGTTTTGTCTATGTAACAAGTGAGCAAAATGAATGGGATGCTGAAATGCTGATGACTCTAAAATAGACTATACGTTATATCGTATAAATTCTGCCTCCTCGATCGTGTCATGTCGTGTGTATGATATTTGCATATATTGGATATTTTTTGAAGAATCAATAAGGTAAAATGACAAGATTTGATTAAAAGATTAGGTAAATGATAATAAGACAAAAACAAATTCATTTAACTGTTACGAAAAAGTAATTCTTTCACATAGCGTCTAACAAAAACTCATATTATCCTGTTAGTAAATTAGATTATTTTTTCGACATCAAATTCAAGTTTTTATGCAAAATTAATTGTTTTTTACAACAAATTTATCATTAATTAAATTGTTTTAATCGATAATAAAACAATTTTTTTTTCAAAAATGAAAAATGAAATAATTTTTTTTTTGTTTACCAACAACTATTTTAATCTATGTGCTACAATTTTAAACATCAAGTAAGAAATGAAGAAAATATATAACGTTAACTTTTATCAGGTTTCAAGTTCGATATGAATTTCTTCGTTGATAAAAAATCTATATAAACTACTCGAAGTTGAAAAGGTAATATTTTTAACTCAGGATGTTAATATAGGAATAGAGACAAGTGAAAATAATATAACAAAGTTTATGATACTTTTTTCTAAATATAAAATGGAAAGAACCGAAAAAAATATATTTTAAAATAATCAACTAGTCACATGTATGTAAAACGTATAAAAAAATTAGTAAAGAAACTACAAGTATTTTGTATATTATAAGATTTGTTCCTTGCAGATTTATGCCTATCTCACGTGTATTCTTCATTCTCATTAGATTCTACAGATTTGCATCGATCTTTTTATCATCCGAGCATATCTTGTCTCTTTGCCTTTCCAGATATTGGTTCCTACACTACACGTCAGATTTTTTTGTCACCCATGGATTTAAAAAGTAATCGTGATTTTATAATTGTAATATATATTAGCTTACAGTATAGCGATTTGAAACAATTTATGAATCGATTTAGGTAATCGTAATTTATAATTCTAATATTGGTTTACCAATGTTCTTATCGGACATGCATAAAATTTTGTGTTGCTTAATTCATGTCTGGGCATAATTTTGAAGCATGTCCGATACCTAATCTCTAGCTAGTACAATAGCACATTTTTGCACGTAGATAAATCATTTTAACTGGAACCAACATAAATATTCCCAATAAAACTGAGACCAAAAGATTGAGGACATGACTACATACCAACAATTCCCTCCTCTATAATGCAGCAATCTATTCTCTTGATCCATAACCCTAAATAATGCTATCCAGCATTTGGAAACACCGTTTATACACTTTATATCACTTCTCTACATTTGACCCAAAAAAAGAAAAATCACTTCTCTACAAAATTAGGCACCAATTAGTGAATCAAATATTATTCGATACTTTAGTGTAACTAACCACTTCTGATATATAACATCAAACCTATTTAAATTCGAGGTGTGTGATCAAATTTTATCTCTCCTTAAAGTCCCGACTGTCACCATCTTTATGTTCTCAAACCTACTTTCGGTATGTGGATTTCACTATCACCGGACTGTCAAATCGCTATTCCAAAATGTTCGGAAAACTTGTTGAGGTTCTACAAACCACCACAAGAGTTTTATTTGCGTTTCTGTCTTCAATTCCACGATACTGAAAATCACATTCCACTAGTTCACTTATCTTTAAATAACTATGTCAAACACGCTTAAACGTGACATGGTCTTAAGATAGAGTTCTAAAGATAATCAAATAAATTATTTTAAATTATATGTATATATCATCGATTCATCGTATTCAAAAATCAAAATATTACATCAACTAATTAGACTGTTCTACCCCTAGTAGGTTAGAAGTCTTTTTAGTGTCATCCATAAATCCAAACGATCCAAACAACATTCCGCTTGATGCAAACGTACCAATTACAAGGTGGTCCTGACTCCTGACTAAGGGAGACTACCAGTCCAAAGGGAAAACAAATGAGAACAATTTCAAAAGTAAAAACAAATGTACCAATTTCAAGTCACTACAAGTGAGAACATAAAAAGCAAATGTAACTTCCAATAATACCATTTGATGTATTTACTTAAACAACCTTACAAGAGTTTTACAAAGGCAAAGTTACAAGATTATGAAATGATTTGAAACAGAGAATTCAAGTTTATAACCAAAATGGAAAGAAAAAACAGAAAGAAACCATTCACTAGCAAAGAGGGATCTAGAGTATCAAGTGTTCTTCATCCTTTTGAATCCTCTTTTGTCTCGCGATGAAAGCTTCAATCTTTGTCCTAAATTGCTCGCTGCTCATTCCATCTTCTTGTTTCTTAACTCTCACTAACACTTTCTTGTCCGAATCACAAATCCTCATACACTTCTCCGACTCATACCTCTTCATGATTTTCCCACTCTCCAGCGGCTGAACCGCCTCAAACGCTTTCTGCGATTGGCTTCTCCCGAAACTAACCCTTTTCACTCCACTCGCCTTCTTCGGTTGTTCTTTTTCCATGTCATAAACTTCGGATCTCTTCTTCTCACTCTTGTGAAGAAATTCTTGGTAAAGATCGTTGCTTGCAGCTTCTATTGTCGTCTTCGAAGGCTCGTGGCCCGATTTGTTTCGTCCGGATTTTGCGAAAAGAGTAATTACAATTGCGTTTCCGATGAAGAAAACGAATCTCGGGCTAACGAGAAACACTGCTGCTTCCTTGAAAATGTTCCCAACAGAGAGTTTCACAGATGGGAAAGAGAGTTTGGAGATCAAGATTAGAAGAAAAATCGCTTCGATGAGTCTGAATAAGTTCGTGAACGATCTTATTGATTGGAAATTCAAGATTCCTCTTGGCTTCTCCATCTTTAAGTGTTGAAACTGCGCTGAATTCATTGAGATGGTTTCTTCAGTAGAACAAAACAGAGGAAAAAACAAGAAAAAGAGGTTTCTTGAAAGGTATTTTTATGTGTTGGATTGATTTTAGGTTATTCGAAAGAAGTGATATATTCGGAAAAGAAGTGAGAAGCAGAGAGATTAGCCATCAAGAGGTGAAACAGAGGAAGAAGAACTATAGTCATGTTGAACAATGACAAGTTTTTGCTGTTATGTTTCATTAAAAACAGAGATAAGAAAACAGAGGAATTTTTGTGTGAAGATCTCTGTTTTTTTTATTATGTATGTTTTTTTTTTCTTTCTCTTGGGTTTGTTGTATCTTGTAGGTTTTGAGTTGGTTTCAATTCTTATTTATAGACTATCGAAGTATTAGTTTTCAGTTTATTTTATTTTATTTTATTGCACTTTATTTTATACACCATGCATTAGTGCAATACTTTTTATTTCATGGAACTGAACTGGAGTATTTTTATTTTACTTTTAGTTAATTTGTGAACAGCATAATAGTGTTTTTAAAAACTTATCCACAATATTATTCTCAGTGCTCCCAAAAGTTGTCCTTGCTATTGTTCATCGCCCGATGACCAATCACATCTTATTCCCTTCTTTGTTTTCTTCATTTATTCGATTTTCTTCGAACATATAACATATGTAGAAAATAAACTCTTATAAATTTTCTTACATATATGCACTACTATTATTCAGAATTTGAGGTGTTACATACTATATGGTACAGATTGTGATGTTTCGTAAAAAAAAAAAATTAATAATGAATAATAGAAGCTTCAAAGTCTAAGGTAATGCTTTAACCAACCCATCGTATAGTCATTTTACCTTGAGTTCGTATGCACCTCTCCAATCTTTCTTTGCCAAATGTATAGTTGGAGAGGAGCGTATAGACTCTCTATCAAAACCACAAAGATTATATACATTTCGTAAATCTGAAAAAATGTTTGTTAATTAAAACGAAAACAAGTCTAGGATAAGTTTTTTCTTATTTTTAATAAACAAACAAGCCTAAGATAAGTTTTTCATATCTAATAATATACAATTCCATACGTCCACATATAATATTGGAAAATCATATAGTATATCAACTTACGTGTACTCTTATAAAAAAAAGAAATCAAATTATATATACGTGAGAGACTCTAGACGCAGTATATCTCCCTGTGACTCTGTCTAACTACGTACGCATAACACATGCAACTGTGAAACTGTGAAACTATAAAGAAATGTTATTTTTTGGGTTGGTTATGAAGAAATGTTAGATCTTCACTCATATTCCAAGTTTTCAAAATTTTAGATCAATATTTGCTGATACATATGACTTGGTAGTTAACAAAACATTGAAAAAAAAACAATATGGGAAAATTAAACAAACCGGGAGCTTGCATTTGTGTATCCTCAGTTCTGATTCACTTCTAATTAAACCAGCAATATAATAAACCTTATGTACTTTTTCTTTTTTCGATAAAATATATAACTTATGTGGTTGGGGAGGTTATTTCCGTTGATATTTACAGTTAAGAAGCTTTTAGTTATTTTGGATGGATAATGAATAAGCGTTGGCGACATAAAGTTTTGGTCGATTAGTCGATAAGAAAAAAGAAATTAACAATGATAACCTTTTTTGTCATTTTGAAAAAGGAAAAACAAAAAAGATAACGCAAGCTGAAAGGCCACAATTAACCAAAAAAGAAGCTGAAAGGCCGTTATGAAATTTTGAATTTTTGTAATATTTTTTTTTTTAAATTGATAAAGCTCGAATAAAAACACAAACCTAAAATAAAATCATTAGCACTTTTCACAAAAATGAAAACAACCCCGAAATTATAAAATAAACTTTTTATGCAAATATCTTTCAAACTTATGCAATGGTTAACAACAACAAAATCAAATAACAACAAACAGCATCATACCATATATATAAAAGTGGATAACATTATGAAAATTTATCCATTTACGTTGACAATTATTTTAACCCACAAAAATATGAAAAACTTTAGAATATACATTCCACAAATTATACGGATTTTGTGCCAATATGTTTCTTATAGCAGAAAGACAATTTTGGCAATATGGAACACTTAATGAGAGTGATTTCCTTCTTCACTAAGACATGCTCACCATTATACACTTTTCTTTTTTTGAACAAAACATTATACACTTTTCATTTTTCTTTTTTGGGGTCTCTCTTTAATAATTTATGAACTTTAACTTTACTTTTCCGTAATATGAAAGACCCTACCTTAGAAAAACCAAAAACAATGCAATTAACTTCTCTTTTTAGAGTTTTTGACTCAACATGATGAAGCTGCCCTTATGGACACGATTGATTTATAAAAGAAATTTCTCAATTCATATGGTGGCTAACTAAGTTGATAAAATTAACTCTAATTTCTTTAGATTATCCATTTGTTTTGTAGACTTTATATCATCCAAAATTTCCCTCGTAAAGAAAAAAAGTTACATAGGTATGGTCCTTACTCCTTACGTAGCTTTTATTTGATTCTGCAATATATGGTTCTAGTTTGAAACACATTATATATCTACATATTAGTGGCATAATCAATTATTTTAATCTTCTTCTTTGCATTCTAAATTTTCAGAATTCATAATCATCAGTCATCACAAGTTATGCGGACAACAAAAATCAGATTGCATTAGTTATTATTATACTTAATAGTATATTTCTCAATCCCAAATAACAATATACTAGATATATATATATGAACAAAGCAATTTAATCCAATAACCAAATCAAGGTTAACCGAGATATATATTTTTCTTAAGAATGTATATATCATTAAAAAATAAAAGTGTGATACATGAGAGCTCAACCTACAACGATGAAACTTTGGCAAAAAAAGGTAAAACAATGTTACATAAGATCGTTGAGAAAGAGTTAAATTGTGGCTAATCGATTTATAGTTGTGTTAGATATCCCCAACGTTTTTTGTGTCTTCGAAAGTTTATTGAACTGATCACAACACGGCTAGTGCTCCTGAATATTGTCCATTTGGATACCGTTTGGGAGTTATGAATTATCAAGTACATTCTTCCTTTGTTTTCAGAGGTGGAACACCGATGCCTGTGTCAGGAGAGAAGTTCCGCCGAAGAACATGGCAGATTTTGGCTAACCGAGATATATATATATACAAGACCAGTTCATAATCTTTTGATGCCTAAACCCAAAAAAATAAATCCACTAACAAACATAAATACAAATTAAAACACACATAACCCCTGATTTTCGTCATACAACCCAAATTTATAAAAATGATTCTCTTAACCAGAGGCGGCATTGAAGGTGAGCAAGGTGAGCAGTTGCACAAGGCTCTACATTTTGTTGTTTTTCTCTTTGTATTTTAGGGTCCAGATTTTTTAAAACTTTGCAAAAAATGCCTTAATTTTCATTTATAAATTATTTACCCCCATAATTTTTTTCAAAAAAATTATTGACACAATGCCCAAAATTACATTGGGCCGCCCATGCTCTTAACTTATATATATTTTTCGTGATGTCTAAAGCAGCAGCTTCACCAATTTTAGCAGAGAGCCGACCCTGTGTATATATCTAGTGGTTTGTATTACTGTCACCGTCGAGCTATAACCCAATTTAAATCTAGTAATATATGTGAATTGTAGGCGTCAAAACATACCGAATCGAGAAATTGAGCAAATATAATATTTGCATTGCATTGTGTGAATACTGGATAGGTAATAATCTCTTGCTTGATTCATGATCATGATCGTGAAATAAACCTAGTCCCCCGAAACATTTGTTGACAAAACAAAAAATATTATAATTTGAGACGGTATTTTGGGTTTATTAATTAAATTAAATAAAATAAAAAGTATTTCCTCGTCAGAGAACAAGACTCATCATTCTTCTAGGGCTTCAATTCCTTCTGTGTTCTTCATTGTAGCGCCGCTCTTCTCTTCTCCAGACGGATCCAATGGTGTGTGCTCTCTCAATCTCCTCACTGCCCAATTCTTCTATATCTCTCTATGTTGTTGTTGTCTGATTAGCAGTGGCTTCTCTGTCTGATTCTAGGCACCCAAGAAGGACAAAGTCCCTCCTCCGTCCTCTAAACCCGCCAAATCCGGTGGTGGCAAACAGAAAAAGAAGGTGATTTCCTAAAAATCCAATCTTTCATCTCTCAAATCACCTATTTTGAATCAAAATCATTGATTAGTTTGATCCGGTTTCCTCTGTTTTCTAACATCAAAGTTGTGTTCTTTTTGTTCTGTTTTTGGAATTATCAGAAGTGGAGCAAAGGAAAGCAAAAGGAGAAAGTGAACAACATGGTTCTGTTCGACCAAGCAACTTACGACAAACTTCTCTCTGAGGCTCCTAAGTTCAAACTAATCACTCCTTCTATTCTCTCCGACCGTTTGAGGGTAAAACTTTTTTCTCTGATTTGTGAAAGTTGGAAACTTTTTCTCTTAAAAGAATGCATTGGTGACACATTGTGTGTTAGTACTTGATAACATTGAAGAAAGGTCTAGTTGATAATTTTTTGATTAAGATCTTGATAGTTGTTGATACTTATAAAATGATTCTTAACAGTTATATAGTAGTGATTGTATGACGAGTGTCGAGGTGATATGAATGATGCTTGGGTAGTGTAGATGAATTATCGGATAGTGTTGGAAACATCTCTTTAGTATTTGGTGCACAAAACACATATGGCTTCTAGATTATTTCTACTGGTTGTGACATGTGCTCGTGTGTTGGTACAGATCAATGGATCACTTGCTCGGAGGGCGATCAGAGAATTGATGGCTAAGGGAACGATAAGGATGGTCTCTGCTCACTCAAGCCAGCAGATTTACACTAGGGCAACCCACAGCTAGTTTCTTTCGATCGTGTTCTGTTGTTTATTTTATCTTTATGACATATCATCTTTCTAGAATGCTCCTTTACTTGCGTTTGCTTGGACTATCTCTGTTTAATCTTGTGAGAATATAGAGATGAGAATAATTTTGTTGGGCATCCAAAGCAAGATTCTAGAAGTTTACTTTTGCGCATTATAGTAAAAATGATAACCATGAAGGTTGATAGCTATTGTTCTTGCAGACACACTTCCAAGTTTGTTTGAAGTAGATTCTAGTTTTGTTTTGTGTTTCTGACATCAGTAAGATTCACCTTAGCTCTTGCGCATTCCAAACGAAGAGGGAGTTGGTCTTTTTCGTACCAGTCGGGGTTAAACTCAGAGCTTTCCCCATCAATGTCATTGCTGCAATACTTGGAAACTGCTTCTCCAACGCAGTGCCCTTTGGGTTAACTTCTTGCTCATGAGTTTCCTTAGCTTTTTTCTTACACCATCTCTGAATCCATGGGTGCAGAAGCGTAAAGTCTTCGTCTTCTCCTCCTCTGCCTCCCCTTTTAATGTTCTTGATCCGTGACTGGAAGCGTTCTTGATTTCTTGTGGATCCAGATTTGTTGATTCCGCAACTTAAGATTCTGTGGAAGAAGTAGTTCACTTTCTCTTGTGATGGTCCTTCTTCAACAACCTTCATGCCTTTGGTTTCATTTCCGCTGTAGTCCGAGGTGTTTGTCTTGAGACGTTTGACCTGTGATCTACTGTTGGTTTCATGGTCCAACAGTATACGCTTAGACTCTTTGAACGACTTATTGTTGTTG
>OZ053312.1:23688594-23926097 GCA_964056655.1 Arabis hirsuta | reverse complement strand
ATATCTAATTGAAGTTGAATTCATCTCTATTTGAAGCTCATTCTCAATAACAACATCATCAGAACTTGAGACGCGACTTTCTTACACGCGAAAACGTTCAAACTCAGATCAATTGGGGCAAAGATAGTGTGCTACATAGAAGAGAGTTAGGTTCCTCACAACAACAATGTTTTGGAATTGTAGAGATATCTCACACAAAAAATGGGACAAAGTGTGTGATCTCTTTTTGCTATTTGGTTTTATAATCCTAGAGAAGAGTATCAAGAAACTCGCTAACGGTCATGCAGTTGACATCAGGGTAAAGCTCAGTACCATTCACTCCACCCGAAGACTCGATGTCAAAGTATGTGTGATCTCCTTTGATAAAGACAGAGTATATGAAGACCATTTCCATGTTATCCGGGTAAGGAGTTTCTGCATCGTAGCAAAACAGAAAGCTCGAAGTTAAGTTTTTGGCGAAATTAAAGGCAGATTTTAGATGTGATGATGGACCTTTGATCTTCTTGAGAAGTTGATTTTCTGTAACAAAAGTTTTCTCAAGCTTCTTCTTCTTAATCTTGCCTTCCCAAAGCTCAACAAGATCATTCATCGAGCATACGTTTCCAGGCGGTCTAAGGTACAAGGTCTTATTGAGTGTTCGAGGATCATCTATCGTCTTGATGGTAAATGCTGCAGCATCAGCGTCATTCACGAAAACAGCTAACCAACAAAAAGAACAAGAAACACTCAATTACACAGACCACAAGATTGTATATTTGGAGAAACTTGTAGTTAGTTAAGATCAAAACCTTTGACGTTTCCATCTCCAAAAACCGTGACTTTATCGATTGGAGGCGAATGACGCCCCGGCTGCACGAGCGATGGAAGTAGAATTCTCATGTACAATCCACAGGAAATGTATGTATGCGGAATCCCTTCGGATTCTATCATACGCCTAAGCTCGGATTTCTTCGAATAGAATCCGTGATCGAGATCCGAGACTTGTGTTTTATCCGGATCTGCTCCATATTCACCAGGAATAAACCTCTGCAATAGTAACCAACAATGTTCTGCTTCTAGTTTAAACATCTAAGTATCCTCTCATCATCATCACCCAAAAAGCAAATACAAGAATCAATGTATTACACATACAAGATCAAACAATTACGACAATGGTGTACTTAAACTCATGATTAAGATATGAAAGAGACCTTAATGGAACCAACTTGTTTGATGACTTTGATGAGGAGTTTCTGTTCAAGAACATGTTTTGATGGAATCGCAGAGATCACTACATCTACTTTCCTCACTGCTTCGATTAAGCTTCCTTCATCTTCCAAAGAACCCTAACAACCCAATCAAACGAAGAATCAGAAAAAGCAAAACTTTTTCAGATTTGCACAGGAGAGTCAAAGAGACCCAAATGTGACAAAAACCCAGAAAACTTCTGAATAAATTCCTCAATCAGAAGAACCCTAATGAGGAAAAAATGCAGAATTTGTGTTAAAGAGAGATACTTTGAGGAGAGAGACGCCGGAGTCGGAGAGAGATTTCAGTGTAACGGACTTGGAATGATCGGAGAAAGTTGAGTTTCTGATAAGTGCGAAAGTTGGGTGACCCGATTGGATGCTGAAACGGGTCAAATAGTTCCCTAATCGTCCGGTTGCTCCGATTATCAAAACTCTGCTCTTCTTCTCCTCCTCCATTTCCAACTTCTTGTACAATGTTGTTGTAGAGAGGACTAGTGATTTTAGTTTTCTTTCTCTCGCATATACTTAACAAAATCAGACAATTATTTTGATCCCCAAGACATCTTCGGAATTGTTACATCTTGTGAGCATTAGTACGAGTTACAATACTCACAAGTAGCTTTGTGTCGTCTTGTGAGTCTCCTAAAAAAAATTCTTACGTTTTTTTTTTTATTAGCAAAAAGTTTTGGGCCGAACCCCGTAATCCTCCCAGATCCAAAACCACAACATGTAATATTAGTTTCATCCCAAGAGTCACTCAAACCAGCGACCTCTAGGCTTTGCCTAAGTTCTTTACCGGTTGAGCTATTGGCTCTCGGTAAATTCTTACGTCTTTACAAGTAGATTGTGTCAAAATTCACATATTCATATTGCACAGGTAAATCAAATACGTGTCTACTGTAACATAGATGATTAGGACATGGGGACAAATTTATTCTACACTCTCTTAGAGATAAAAAAATATATGTCTATTTTCATTAAGAGTAGTTCAGATCTGATTGCTTTTATATGTTTGGGTTTCAGTTTCCGGTGACTTTGATGGGACCGTGACGTATGGGATGGTGGTTCTACTTGTTAGAAAGTGTTTCCGGGTCCGGGTCTTGTGAGTTTTCAGTTCTTGTCCGAAGAGATGTGTTATGGTGGTTTTAGTAGCGTCGGATCTGCCTATTGGTGAGGCTTCTCCGCCTCGCACGCGCCTCCACATAGCGTTCTTCAGCTCTTGTGCAACATGTGCTCATTCTTGATCGGGGGATCCTTGATCACTTTCCTTGGCGAAGTGTTTCTCTTTCAAACTTTTGTTGTGATCGTTTTTTAAGTTGGGAGCGGTTTTCAGGCTCAGTTTAGACTATTTGGGTTGATAATGCGCCTTCAAAGTTCGATGCAATATTGGTTTGGGTGTGCCTCTTCCTGTTTGATCCATGCGTTTTGGTCCTTTTGAAGTTGTTTATGCTTTGATGTCTTGATGTGGTATTACATTTTCTCAGCTCTTATGGTGTTGTAGTTTAGGCTTGAGGCTTGTCGGATCTCCTTCTTTTGGCTAGCGACTCTGGTAGTCCGACTTGGCCTTTGTCAAGCTTCCCTATCTTTTTTCACATGTGTTCGGGTTGTGTTCGTTGCTGAGTCTTGTTTTTACCTAATTTTTTGTTGTTAGAACGGTGATTTTATGACATTTGTAATTTTCAGTTTATGTTCACGCTTCCCTCTTGTGGACATTGTCTCCGGGGAATTCGTGTTTATCCGTCGGCTTAGTTTTCGGTTTTCTTTCGGTTTTGTATTTTTTCCTTGATTTAATATAATATATTAGATGCAAAAAAAAAAAATCATTAATAGTAGTATTACTTTTATGTTTTTGTTAATTGAGGGAATCACAAGCCAAAGCTGACTAATCACTGAATCCCACAGAAATCTAGTCGATGATGATTGAAACAGTAGTGCAAAGACTCAAATGTAAATCATTCAAAGATACAATATTACTTTTAGCATATCCCGAAATCAAATGTAAAATATATTACTGGTCTAGCCTTTTTTTTTACTTATGTTTCTTGCATCTTTAGTACTATACAAAATATATACACTATACTAAAACAATGAGCAGAACAACTAAATAGATTCAATGAAATTAGTAATAACAGCTATGAGTTGCTCTCTTCCAACGGAAACAATGAGTTTGATCTTCCCACTTGAAAAATAAGTTTTGTGTCCCGATAATCTGCAGAATCAAAATCTTATATCTGTAAAAAATTTGAATGTGTTCGAACTAGCTTGCCCAAAAAGTCTGAAACATTAACCAAAAGTAAATGACAAATAATCATCACTGTTATAATTAAGGAACGTTGACTGCTACCTGAAAATGGTCAAGAATTAGGGAACACTGTTAAGTTGGGGATCCTTGTTAATCAAACTCCTAAATTGCTATAAAGATTCTGCACATCAGAGTCCCACATCGTAGAAGCTAGACCATTCTGTAAAACATAATCAAACATAACCAAAAAAAAAATGATTAAACCAAAGTTAAATTACATGATATATATCATCATAATGAAAAGGGGAAAAAATGACCCTACGTTGAAGCATGACATTGGATCAGAATTGGTAACTACTTGCTGCATTGGATTGAAATGAAGATAACCGGAATTAACCATCTCATTAGATGGCATCACAATGTTTGGTAAATTCGTCACTGGAGTTGGAACAACCTGGTTTCATTTCACATGAAGTATCTTTTAGCTCATAACCTTTAGAGTAAAGTTTCTTTATATACATACACACACACAAACAAATCAATGACTAACCTCTGTGGCAAAAATGTCATCAGTATCGAAATCCGGCCTTGGATTCACAAATGCGAGTTTCATCGATAAGAACTGTTTCAAACAATATCAGAAATTAGACGTAACAAATTAATAGCCTTTGATTAAGACATAATTTTATATAATCTTGGAGAAAATTTTCAGACCTCGACTTGTCTTTGAAGAGACTGAACATAGTTAATGATTTCATCAAGCATCCCTGCTTTGCCTGTAATCTTGGAGCATCCAGGAACTAAATCTTGAAGATACTTCATTCTCTCACTAATCTTTTCTCTTCTAACCTTCACAATTAAAAATAATTAATCATTAATTAGTCTCACTCAATGATTAAAAAAACAAAACACAAGCTTAATGAGTCTTTCTCTCCGTCTCACTCGTTCTGCTAAGCTGTGACTATCGGTGGCTTGGCCTCGTCGTGCACGAACATGAATATAATCCGTTTTCTGTAATTCCTTAGTCACTTTTGATGAATCACTCGAACAAATATTTTGTTCTTTCATTGATTTACTTTTCATTTTCATTGTTCTCTCATTGTTCTGCTCTGTGATTTTCGACTTCTCTTCTTCTTCTTCTTCTTCTTCTTCTTCTTCTTCTCTGTTCATCTTCTTTTTATTCTCATCAAGAACCTAAAAGACACAGAAACAGAATAAGTCAATCTCAAAACAAGATCTGTTTTTTTCTTCAATTTGTAGAATCAAGAACAGAGTACGAACCTTAGTCTCTGTGAGGAAGCTATCAAACTTCCTTTTCTTGATATTTTCCGGTGAAATCGAGAGTCTTGCATCACTCTCCACCGTCATGTCTCCGTAAGGAAGATCCAAACCGGCGGTTCCGAGAAAGCCGGCGTTAACCGTTGAAGAATCGGAGAAGAAACCGGCGAGAGTAGAATCTAAACCGGGATGGTGGTAATTGAGGCGTACCCTTTGGCGCTCTGACACTGACATGTCTGTGTAGTTGAGCAAAAACTCAGCTTCTCTAGCTCCATTCATCATCTTCTTCTTCGGATTCAAGAAAACAATTTGCAGTGAGAGAAAGAGAGAGAGAATGGAAACAGAGTAAAGGCGAGGTTGGAAGAGGAAGGGATATTTATAACAAGAAAACATCTGTTTTTGTCCTTAGTCCAAATTCATCGCATCAAAATAAAAAAGTAGGGCCATGTATAAATCTGGAAGTGAAATGATAAATAGTTGGAAAAAATAAATAATGATACAAAAGCTTAGAAAAATAATTAGTTTATATAAATGTTACTTAAAGGTACGGTTGGAACGGATCCGGATATCTTGAAATTTTAAAATATCCGAATCCGTGAAAAAAACTATCCTGATCCAGAATCGGGACCTCCGGATATCCGGATTCTGGATATCCGGCCAAAAAAACGGATATCCGGATCCGGATTCGAAATTAATATTAAAAATAATTAAAATAATTAATAAATAAATAAAAATTTATTTTTAAAATTATTAATTAATATTTTAAATGATATTTTTCATTATTAATATAATTTCTTATAAAAAAAAAAAAAAATCAATTTATATATATATATATATATAATTAGTTTAATAGATATATAATATATATGTTTTTAATATATTTAATGTGTCCGGATCCGGATCCGGATATACAGACCTTAAAATTTTGTTATTCGGATCCTTTTTTCACGGATCCTAGATTTTACTATCTTTATCCGGATCCGGACTCTTTAGATATCTTAATTTTTGAAACGATTCTGAACGGATAACGGATCTGTTCTCGGATCCCGGATAATAATTTCACGGTCAAAGGTGACTTTAAATCTATATGTATTGTTACATGCTTTTGCTCAATATAATTAGTGGGAAAGTCATGCGGCGGTATTGTATACATAAACAAATGAAATATTATCCTATTACATATTTCTAGCTAGTTGTTTTGGTTTTTTAATATATTAGAAAATCTATAAGGTTTGTATTTATTAAATCATACAAATAAAAGATCTTATACAATTTTTAATACATTAAGGGTTTGATGTTTAGACGTTCATAGAAGAATAGAAAAGAGATGATTATCGTTTCTTCTATCTTTATACCAATCAAGTGGAAACAAATATATTAATTTATGAAAAAACAAAAAAAAATGGCAGAATTCGTCTTCCCAAAATTGAGATGGAAAATCCTAACTTTTTTTTTCACCAGTCACAGCCTAAGCATTTCATATACTTTCTCCATTTTGTACCCTTATTTCTTTTAATTATCACTTTGAAAAAAAGAGGGCTTGTTCGGCGGCAATACTATTTTAAGTCACAAAATATAAAGATGTTGAAGATTAATGACAGTTGAGAGAAGAAATGTCTCGTCGTAATCAGTAAAACGAATCGCTGAAAGTAATCACAACTATCGCTAGAAGTGATCATCTATACCGAGAGCCGGATAATTTGAGATTTTTGGGGTTCCATACAAAAAATAAATGACTAATATTTAATATAAATATTTTTTTAAACAATAAATTCATTTTTATGTGAAATAAAATTATGAAAAAAAATAATAAAATTTTTTACATTTTAATCATCAAACCTCATAAAATACTAGATCTCACACAAAAAAATAGTTTCTTATTTTACTAAATCTTTAATTTATCCATTAAATAACATATTTAAACAAACTAATAATAATAGGTGCACAAAAAAAAAACAACAAACAAATATAAATATACATATTTTTTTAAATAAGTGGAACCCTTTTGGATTGGAGATCCCATTCAAATGTTTTAAAACACTCTCTTCATATTCGGCTCTGTCTATAACGGTCGGATTTTTGTAACCACATAAACTACCAACCTTCTAGTTTAAAATCAGGACCATGACCATCTTCGAGCATCTAGACGACCTCCATGGTTTCTAAGACCCATTTTAGATACTCGTTATCTTCAAAGCTAAGTACAAAATGATTATCCATTTAATCAGATGGTACACAAGATATTTCACCTCAAAAGGGTTATTAAAAAAAAAAAAAAAAAACACTTCACGTCATTTTAATACTCTTGTTTTTGGTTACGACGCACTGTTCACATGAATTTATTACACAAGTGATTTTCTGAATCTTGTTAATCAGACCGATCCTGCGTCTGATCGCCATGCTCTCCATTGGCTTACTCTATTACGATTGGCTAATACTGAAACGGCGCAAGAGAGACTGCCACGTGACTGCCATTCTCTTTACATACAAAGCCCATCACATAAATCACTCGCTAGTAAGTTAGTTTTAGATCACTTTCACCGAAAATCGGTGAAGAAAATATTTCAAGAAAAAGACCACTCAAGGAAAGAAAAGAAAAAATGGTATAGTTTAGATTCTCAAATATTTTTCATTTATCCGACTTTTTATTTTAAGTTATTGGAAAGACCTTTATGTGATTGATATAGCATATTACTCTTCTCGAGTTTGGGGGTTTCAAAGCCAATTAATTTTATATAAAGCTTTTTCACAGCTGTTTTCGCTTTTGTTTACGACTGCTTATATTTTTTAGAAGAAATATGGTGGTAGTAGATAAGGGAGAGGGTATAAAGTTTGTTTAACATAAAGAAATGGTCTTTGCTAAAAGCTATTGATGTGATGAATTTGGACCAAGTCCATAGACGATGAAGGCTACTTCCCCTATCATACTTCCATGCATTATGCATACATTATAAAAGTAATGTCACACACCTAATTTGTGGGTTCCCCATCCTTTTTTAAATACTAGTATATATATATGCTTATAAATACATGCATATATTGTATGTTTCTGGTGTGTTGAATTAATTGGAGATAAATATTCATTACATACATATAGCCAATTTCTTTAAATTATAGTATTGGATAATTGGTCCCTGCACGTATATGTATATATATATATGTCATAATGTGTAAGTGTTAGTTACATAGTGTGACATATCTATACAAATATGTATGATTGTATGTTTATGGGGAAGTCATCAATGTAGAGAATTATAGATGGAACAATAATGAGGGGAGATCCAATGGTCATGATGAGATCCAATTATGATTCCTACATCTCGTATTTTGTATGGCATGCATATATGGAGTATCTTATTTCTAGATATATGTGCATGATGTTTTAGACGTATCAAAATCCGGATCTATTTTCTAGGAATGTATCACAAAATATTAATTGTAGCTGAAATAACTAATTTAGGTGTTGTTAAAAGTTACTATGCATAAAAAATGTAAGACATCGTAATTGTTAGATGCTCAAATTAAAAAATAAATTTGATGTAAAAACGTTTTTTTTTGTAGTTGAATAAATTTTACATTCGGGTTTAAAAAAAAAAGTTTTAAGACATTATATTTTTTGCCATAAATTTAAGACATCTAATTTTATTAGAGGAATTAATTTGTTTTTTTTTTGGGTCAAAATGTGTGTGATCTTTAGCAAAAGAAAAAAAGAAAAAAAAAAGAGTGTTGAAAAATGCGAGAAAAATTATAAAGCTTCATTTGAATACACAAATGTGGGATGAGTATCTTATATGCATGTGCATGTAAGTCATAAATAGATAAGATGAGTTTTTGATGATGTAGGTTCCTCGGGGACTGCTCCAATTCTCTGACATTTAATTATTTCTTATTATTCAACTATCAATTGAATGCTATGGGCTTCCCTACTTTTATGCCTTAAGAGAATCAAAATCACACCAAATTTTTAAAAATGCATTTATATGTAAAATAATTTGATTTTTTATCCATAGGTTTACAAACATGATATGTACACTAAGCGCAGCGGCACAAACAATCAAAACCCTCAAACCTACCATCGACTCATCAAGCAAATGACCTCTATATTTTGTGGGTCTTATGTGAATAATAATGTGATCAATTTAACAATCTTCTGACCTCGTTTTCAATTGCAATTCTATCTGTTTTGATCTCACACAACCATGTTTTGGCCATCGGTCTCTAAAACCATTCTTAGTAATTTACGTTTATATATATATATATATACATATCATATGCTTACAATTACTCAATTGAGTAACAAAGCTTCAACTGATTTAGTTACCCACTAGTAAAGATATTAAGAGTTAGTCTTCTGTTACATGGAGGACTCACCATGTTTCCAGACCAATCTATATTGGTTCTAATGAAATCAGAGATCAACCTTAACCGGATATCTATGGATACAATGTTCCCAAGGACTGTTAACCGAAGGCTCGACATCGCAAAGAGCCACCCAAACCGCACTGTTACATTTAAACCCGCTTCCAAACGCAATCTGCCAAACTCGGTTCCCTTTCCTCATTCTTCCTTTAGCTTCCGTGTAAGCCAATTCATACCATATCGAGCTCGAGGAAGTGTTTCCAAATCGGTGCAATGTCATTCTTGACGCTTCCACATGTTTTGGCAAAAGCTTTAAACTCTTCTCTAGCTCATCGATCACGGCTCTACCTCCCGCGTGAATACAGAAATGATCAAAGGCAAGCTTGAAATCCGGTATGTAAGGCTTCTTGTTCTTGGCATTGAACAATCTTTTAGCCACAAAATTCGCGAAAAACAGAATCTGTTCGCTAATTGGAAGAACCAGAGGACCTAAAGTGGTGATATTCGTCTTTAGAGCTTCTCCAGCTATAGCCATTAGATCTTTAGACAAAGAAACTCCGGTTTTCAAAGCCTCGTCCTGTTCTTGGTACACACAATTGAATGCTTTCTCATCAGATCCTTTATGAGTCCTTACCGTATGAACAAGTTTATACTTTGATCGTTTTCGATCAAGAGTCTTGTTCGAGAGCAGAATCGCTGATCCACCAACTCTAAACAAGCAATTAGGGATCAACATTGCTTTCTTGTTACCAAAGTACCAATTCTGAGTAATGTTCTCTGTACTAACCACAAGAGCAAATGTGTTTCTATGTATTTGTAACATATCATTCGCAAGATCAATGGCGATAACACCAGCACTACATCCCATTCCTCCTAGATTAAAGCTCTTGACGTTTCCTCTAAGCTTATACTTGTTAACAATCATAGCGGATAAAGAAGGTGTAGGGTTAAACAAACTACAATTCACCACCAAAACACCAATCTCCCTAAGGTTGATTTTCGTATTCTCGAACAGATTGTCGAGTGCACCGAAGATTACCTGCAAGGCCGGCTCAAAACATATTAAATGATTAAATAGGTTGATTAATCGATTTAACATACTATTAGAGATTTTTTTTTATAAAGTCAATTTGCGCGGGACATCCGAAAACATTGGACCGACTCTGATTACCTGTTCCGCTTCTTCACGCGCCGCGGCCATAGTCGTACGAGGAGGGACACAATGAAGAGCTTCCGGGAGGTAAGTCTCTTCTCCGAGACCGGATCTCTCCATGATCTTCCTCTGAAACTCAAGCGAAGATTCGTTGAAATCTTGAATCAGTTTAGAACGATCCATGAATTTCTTGTAGCTAACTTTGAGATTAGAAGGCGGGAGGTAACATGAGTAGTCGAGAAGGTAAACCGATCTCGGTTTCGACATGAAAAAGACGACGAATCCGAAAATCGCTACGGTTATGAGGAAGATGAATCCGAGGAGATTGTTCTGGAGGTAGTGGAGACAAAGCTGGCTTAGGCTTAAGAGAGACATATTCGTGAGCAAAACCACCATTGAAGGGACCAATAAAAGCTTCAAAAGGTGAGATATTAGGTAGTGATAACCCAATTTGACGTAATTCCGGGTCCGGGTCTGTAACGGATACTCCATTGGAGATTAAGTAATCGAAAAGGAATGATCTTTCGAGATTTATTGCTGATTTTTGTAAGAACTCGAGTTTGTTTATATACAACAATGTGAGAGAAGAGAAGAAAAAATCGTAAGGGTTTGTGTTTGCTGTCACCATTTTCATCTCTTCTGGGTTGGGTGGAGTTTGATATAACTGAAAAACAGAGAGAAGTCGCCATTGATGAAATACGTGGAGGTATTTGGCATGATGTGCATACGTGTGGAGAAAAGATGAAAGCTTTTTGTTTTCAAGATTGTTTTTTTTTAATAAAAACAAAATATTGAAAATTCTGAAATCGATTCAAATCTAACTCTCATTTGTTAACAATCTTGAAAATTTGAACTTTTGTTGCAGATCTTGAGAAGAAAATAATTCTTCACGAGTATGGACGTATGGGCTTGGGCTTAGGCCCAATTGTTTCTCAATCTAGTTGACCTGACGAATTGATATCTATCTGTCTTTTCTTCTCTTTAGTTTTTTTTTTTTTGTTGTTGTATAAAATGTAAATATCATTGAATTATGAAAGTTTGGTTTTACAAAAAAGCATAATCTATATTCTATAATGTATACTCTCTTGCCAACAAAAACAGGAAGTAAAAAACAAAGAAGTACAATATTTGGTTGTGGGAAACCTTTGTGTTTATCTAAACCAAATACACATTAAATTTTTGTATTATTTGTGTGTCTTTCCTTAAATCTCACCGTCAATTCCCTTAAAATTTGATATAGAATTCTTTATCTCACAGTCAATTCCCTTAAAAATGTTTTGAGCTGGAATAGAAGTGTTGTTATGAAAAACGTTGTTCCTCTGTTTCAGAAGTAAAATAAAACAATTTGAGCAATCAGTTTACGGTATTATAGTGTTTTTCACCAAAAATAAAGTGGTTTTCACCAAAAATAACCCGAGTTCGAACTTGTTCGTGATCTCGAGTTCAGATATGTCCAAACCTATAACCATAATATTATTCTCTCTGTTGACGGTGTTTTGAGTTATGGATATTTTTGATTTTTACTTTTAGAATTGTTATATGTCACGGTGGTTGAATCACCAATGTGATAATTTTATATTTTTAGTTTTCAAAAACTTGTTCGATAAACATTAAGAAATTGTCAATCCAACTACTACTACTACTATCTTTAACCAACCATAAATTTTGTTTTGAAACTATCATACTCCACAAAGCATACATAGCATTCTTGGGGAAAATCATGAAATCTTTTTGATGAGTTAACAAATATCATAATCTTATTGAATACCATCGGGCCAGAGAAAGATCAAAGGAGAGACGAGGAACAATTTTATTGGATATAATCGGCCCATTACCCCTCAACCTATTTGACTATTTTCCTCTCTTGAGAAATGAGCTTAATACTCCCAAACAAAAAAAGCTTATTTATTCGTTTAAGATCCCAAAGAAAAACTATACTCCGTATTATTGTCCTCCTATAACATAAGTCGGAGCACCAACATTATAATTAATCGATTTTTTTTTTTTAATTAATCGATTTTTGATTAGCAGCGGCGTACGATTAACGATTTTAATGGAATCCAGCTATTACAGGTTTATAATTCCTACAATTTATAAATCAAAAACATAATTAGACTATTACCACACACAAAAAAAAAAGAGTTTAAATGTCGGAAAAGAACAAAATATACCATTTTGATACCGATAATAATTGTTATCGTTCTTATGATAATCAAAACGGTACAATTTTCACCAAAACAACAAGTAGTAAGAGCTAAAGCGAATTCGATGGCATTTTTCGTAATAATACGATAATCGCATGCCTTAAATATATTAAAGAACAAAACTCTTTTTATTTTGTTTTCTTTCCATTTCTACCCGTTGGGTTTGTCTTGTCTCTCTCTATCATCATCATCACTTTGGCAACATTGTTGTTAAAAAACCAATCTCTCTTCTCGTCTCTTCTCTTTTTGTTTCTTTCTCTCTCAACGTTTCACTTTCTTCTTCGATTGTCTCCATGTCGAACTCTAGCGACTCTGGTTATCACACAAAATCCGCCATTTTCGGACTAAACCTCTACTTAGTAATCGCGATATGTTCTGTTTTCGTACTCTTGATCTCGCTCTTGATCTTCCTCTTCGTCTGCTTGAATCGAGTCTCACGCGCTCGTAGAATGCGCGTGAAACACAGCTCCGGCTCGATCCCGTTGGTCACTAAAGAGATATCAACTGTCGGAAAGTTTCTCGACTCCGACGATTCCAAGGGTAAAATCGGAAAAAACGAAGTTGTTGTCGTGGTCGCCGCCGCGAAAGAAGAAGAAGCGAAGAGTGGTGGTTGTGGGTTGGATGATTTGTCGGTGGCTTCGAGCGGTGACTTTGGTGGTTCTTCTTCAGAGGTAATGGGTTGGGGAAAATGGTATAGCTTGAAAGATCTGGAGATTGCGACACGTGGATTTTCCGATGAGAATGTGATCGGAGAAGGTGGTTACGGTATTGTTTATAAAGCTGATTTCTCCGATGGTTCTGTCGCCGCCGTCAAGAATCTACTTAACAACAAGTAAGTTTTGTTTAAAAAGTTTACTAATTTTAGATTAGATTGGAAATTTTCAGATTTACTAATTTGAAAAAATTTAAATCTTTAGATCTTATCTCGTATAGTATTAAATATTGTTCCTCATTTCTGACAAATTTTGCATTTACTTCAATTCACGGATTCCGTAATTCTTGGGTCAAGGCTCCATTGGTACTTGATTTTTAAATGTTGTCTTCTTCGTTAATCTCTAACCTCAAGAAGATGGTGAAACAATAAATTTATATTGTCTTCGACAAGTAGTGTTTAAAAAAAAAAAAAAAAACATCTTCTAGGCATGATTTATTTTTGATTTTGACTTGAATATTTATATATAAGTTGTCCACGAGTCCAATTGTAACCAGTTTGTCTCTTGAATTATTTGATTTTGACTTGAATATATCAATGAAAGTTCTTTTTGCGACACCATTGAACTATATAGGTTGATGTTCTTTAGGTTTAGGTTTAGTGATACTTATTTTTTTTAGTCAAACAGGTTTAGTGATTTTTTTTGTTTGTTTGGGTCAAAAGGTTTAGTGAAATTAAAAAAGTAAAACAAAAGGAAAAATTAAAACTACACTAACTCCTTTGTGCTTTGTTCTTTATTCTCTTGTTAATTATTTCTTTAATCCTTTCCTTCTTTTGTTTTAGTGGGTTACCTTTAGATGATGAGATGGAAAATGAGATACCACTGAATCAAAATAACTTGAAATCAATCTTCTAATGTTTGTTTTCTGGGATTAGTCATTTGATTGCTCAAACTTTGATCATTTTATGGTTAATGAAAATGGATATATGTTCTATTTAGGTAGCAAGATTGTATAAATCTTATTATTATATTTATTGTTAGGTTGAGCAGATTCATGTTGTTTGTTACAGCACAACCACCGGAACTTTGAAAAAAATATAATTTTTATTTGTCCTGAAACTTTCTATCTTCTTGTTTACTCTCATTTGTATTCAAGATTCTGTTAGTGATATATCAGAAGAATCTGCTTAATGATGGTAAATTATAATTCTCTTTCAGGGGTCAAGCAGAGAAAGAGTTTAAAGTTGAGGTAGAAGCAATTGGGAAAGTAAGACATAAGAACTTGGTTGGTCTAATGGGATATTGTGCAGACAGTGCTCAAAGGTTGCCAAAACAAACAAACTCTTAATGAATTAAGTAAACTCTAATTTGTAATAATCTAACAAAATTTAGATCTTTCTTTGTTTCTTGATTAGGATGCTTGTGTATGAATATATTGACAATGGAAACTTGGAGCAGTGGTTACACGGTGAAGTAGGTCCGGTTAGTCCTCTTACGTGGGATATCCGAATGAAGATTGCTATTGGAACAGGAAAAGGGTAAACTTTCTTTTGTTTTCTCTTCTTCTTTTTTGATTCGCATTTTAGTGTTTTAATCTTTGGCCTTTTGATGAACAGATTAGCTTATTTACATGAAGGGCTTGAACCTAAAGTTGTCCACCGTGATGTCAAGTCTAGTAACATCTTGCTCGATAGGAAATGGAACCCGAAAGTGTCTGATTTCGGTTTAGCCAAGTTATTAGGATCTGAAACAAGCTATGTGACAACTCGTGTGATGGGAACTTTTGGGTATATAACCCTCCTCTCTTCTTTCAATTACCAATTGTTACTCTACATTTTCATTTCTTACATGTTTTTGTAAATTTACGCAGATATGTTTCACCCGAATATGCAAGTACCGGTATGCTCAATGAGTGTAGTGATGTCTACAGTTTCGGTGTTTTGCTCATGGAGATTATTACAGGAAGGAGTCCAGTCGATTATTCAAGACCGCCTGGCGAGGTAAATCTCGTGATATATCGAGGAATTTGAATTTAACAATCTTTTCCTCCCAAGAACATATGTAAAATGTTTTGTTTTTGTTTTTTTTTCAGATGAACTTGGTGGATTGGTTCAAAGGAATGGTTGCAAGTAGACGTGGAGAAGAAGTTATAGACCCTAAAATCAAGAATCCACCACCTCCTCCTCGAGCTTTAAAAAGAGCTTTGCTCGTTTGTTTGCGTTGCATTGACCTTGATGCTAATAAAAGACCAAAGATGGGACAAATCATTCACATGCTTGAAGCTGAAGATTTCCCTTTTCGCCCTGTAAGTTCCCAAAATCTAAAAAAGAGAATTTGACAAATTATGCAATTTTATTGCCCTTTTTTGTAACATGGTTTGATTAACACATGCTTTTATTCAATATAGGAACACAGATCAATCCAGACAAACAAGAATGTTCAGACCATTTGAGAGTTGATGAAGCTGTGTGCTACACAAGAAGATTGATAGATGTTTCCACGATTCTTCTATATTTTTGAGTATTACATAGATCGGTAATGAGTTGAGAGCATAAGAGAAGATTGAAAAGGTGAATTACATGTATGAAGATTGTGATTCAGATTCTTAAGACTTTGTAATTTGTAAATATCATATATGTATAATTAAAAAAAAAAGTGAAACCCACATAAAGTTGAATATCTTACATTTCTTCTCTTTTTGTTTTGCTTACCCATGTGAAAATTTGTATGAACCCAAACCAAAACTCGGTATTTGATTCGGTACCGATTGGTTCTCAACTCGAATTTAGTTTGGTTCCAGTTCCGCTCGATTATTTTCGAACCGAAATATTCAGAAATCTGAAACAACCGAACCGAAAACCGATTGGAATTGATACCATACCATGAATGACCGGACTCAGACATTTCGGATCCAGTTTGGGTCCGGGTTCGGATCTCGGACCCACAGTCCACGACCCAAGAGTCCACGACCACTCCATTACCTGCGATTGGTAAATGCATCCAACCAACGCCACGTGTCATCACAGATTCTCCTGACTTTCCCATCATCATGAACCCCACAAACAAAACCACATTCCCCACACAAAAAAGTAAAAAATCAAATCCAATCTAATATCGATTTCGTCCAGATCTGTGTTTGATCGAAAAATGGAAGAGGATTTGATTAAGCGTCTTGAAGCTGCGGTTACGAGGCTTGAAGGGATCTCAAGCAACGGAGGAGGAGTTATTCTTTCTCGCGGAGGAGATTTCTCCGCCGGTGGTGCCGGAACCGATGTTGCGGCGTCGGCGTCGGCGTCTGATCCATCGATTCTGGCTTATGACGATCTGATTTCTCAATGCGTTGGTAGGGCTTTGGGTGCGGCTGAGAAGATCGGTGGACCTGTTCTAGATGTTACGAAGATTGTCGCCGAAGCATTTGCTACGCAAAAGGACCTGCTTGTCAAAATCAAGCAATCTCAGGTTAAGTTTTTGAGTTTTTCGATGGAACAGAAGATCCTGATACTATGTGTAATCGATGGTTTCGTTGTGGATTGGAATTGATTTTGGTTTTTTTTTTTTGATGTTATTCTGATTTGAATAGAAGCCTGACATGGCTGGATTGGCCGGATTTCTGAAGCCGTTGAGTGAAGTTACAACGAAAGCTGATGCAATGACAGGAGGAAAGAGGTCGGATTTCTTCAATCACTTAAAGGCTGCTTCCGATAGTTTATCTGCATTGGCATGGATTGCTTTCACTGGAAAAGATTGTGGTAAGCAAAAAGCCATCATGTAATTTGATTCTGAAATTCTGCATTTTGTGATGTAAAATCTTGTAATCGATTCTCTTTTGCCCCTTTTCTTGTTTTTTTCCCCCTGCAAGGTATGAGCATGCCAATCGCTCATGTGGAAGAGAGTTGGCAGATGGCTGAGTTTTACAACAATAAGGTGCTAATTATAAAGAGCTTCTGATACAGAAAATTAAGTGTGTTTCTGAAATTGTTAAAAGCGTCTGGAAAACTATAGGGAGTAGGGAATTTATAGTTGTATATTTAGATTGCATTAGCGTAAGTTACTGTTTGTTACATTGTTAATTCTCTGATCTCAATGTTTTTTACAGGTTCTGGTGGAGTACCGTAACAAAGACGCGGATCATGTGGAATGGGCTAAAGCCTTAAAAGAACTTTACTTGCCTGGTTTAAGGGATTATGTTAAAAGTCATTACCCTTTGGGACCTGTATGGAATGCATCAGGGAAACCTGCTAGTGCTCCTGCAAAGGGTCCACCTGGTGCTCCTGCTCCTCCACCAGCACCATCTGCATCCCTTTTTAGTTCTGAATCTTCAAAGCCATCATCGTCGTCGAACCAGAAAGGGATGTCTGCTGTTTTCCAGCAGCTCAGCTCAGGTTCTGTGACCTCAGGTAAGCTTGGAGTTGTGTATGTCTTCTTATTTATGACGCGATGTCTGTTGGAAATGTGAATCACAAGTAGCTTATGATTCTCGTTCTTTGCTTTCCAGGTCTTAGAAAAGTGACGGATGATATGAAGACAAAGAACCGTGCTGATAGATCTGGAGCAGTTAGTGCAGTTGAGAAGGAAACTCGTTCCAGTAAACCGGCCTTTTCGAAAACCGGACCACCAAAACTGGAACTTCAAATGGGTCGCAAGTGGGTTTTACTAACAATAACTACATGGTTCAAATGCAAACTATGGTAGAAATACTATAATATGACTGTTGGCTTCTACTGAATTATTAGGTGGGCTGTTGAGAACCAAATTGGGAAGAAGGACTTGGTTATCAGCGACTGTGATGCCAAACAGTCTGTGTATGTATTTGGTTGCAAAGATTCTGTCCTGCAGATACAAGGTAACTTTTGCGCCATTCTAATTTCACCGTGAAAGTTGGATATCTGCTTAAAAATCTTTGAGGGCCCTTACTGCTGTTCCATAATCTGTAGGAAAAGTGAATAACATCACCATTGACAAATGCACCAAAATGGGTGTCGTCTTCACGGTGAGTGGAATAATACTGTTTCCTCTTGACTTCCTAGAGTATACAGTTCTGTAATGTAAAATCTAACATTTCTGTATATGTAGGATGTTGTTGCTGCATTTGAGATTGTGAACTGCACCAACGTAGAAGTGCAATGCCAGGTTTGTTTTCTATCATCCTCATAGCTTTCCCAATGGCTGCAAATGTAACTTCTTAAGGACCATCCCTTTTGCTTCTCAATTACGTCTGCAATTTTTTTCGTGAACACTGATGCTCTTGCTTTGTCTTGTACTTCATCTATGGCTGGATACAGGGTTCAGCTCCCACAGTTTCTGTGGACAACACGACTGGCTGTCAGTTATATCTAAGCAAAGACTCGTTAGAGACCGCTATAACAACAGCCAAATCGAGTGAGATCAATGTAATGGTGCCCGGTACTGATGGAGACTGGGTATGGCTCTCCTCTCTCTCTTCGAATTTGTAAAATATTTCTGGAGTCTGGTTATTGTGGAGTGATACCAATTCAGATTATAACCAAGAGACTCATGTATGTGACTGAGAAGACACTGTTTGTTGAAGGAATGATTCTCATAATGGTTTTGTTTACAACATTGTAGGTGGAACATGCATTGCCTCAACAGTACAATCATTTGTTCACTGAAGGGAAGTTCGAGACAACACCGGTCTCGCACTCAGGTGCCTAAGCTTAAGGAGAATCTGTTTTCACTCTGGGATTTGCTTGAATATCAGGTTTTTTTTTTTTTTTTCATTTACTTGGTTTGTTCAGATTATAATAGAGGAGAGAATCTGTTTGTTTGTTGGTTCTTGTCTCTATCCCCCAATTTTGGGTTTAAAGGTTGTTTTGTTTGTTTGTTGTGGTCTGATCATCTTGTGTTTTGTTCGTCCTTGGGGTTCTGGATTTTTTTTTTGTTTTTGATGCTCTCATACTTGTTCTGAGTTATTATTGTTGATGAAAATGTGAACCAATCATGGAAAGAAAGAGCTTCAGTCCTATTTTTGGAATATGCAATTTTATATATTATGTTCAACCCATTTTGTTGTTCATTAGGCTTAGACGCTTTTAGTTCATGTATTTTAGAAACCAGGTGGAACATGCACTGCCTCAATATTTGAGATAACACTGGTCTCACACTCAGGTGTCTAAACCTTAAGGATTATTTATTTTTCTTTCTGTTATCAAACCATCATTTGGATTATTTTTTGGTTTGGTGCACTCATACTTGTCTGCGTTACGTGCTTATGAAAAATATGAACAAATCATTATCATGGATAGAAAAAGTCGCAGTCTTATCTTTGGGATTTGCAAAAAAAAAAAAAATACAAAAAATTCGTATTCAACCTTTTTGGTTGTTTGTTTGGTTTTGTAAATGATGTGAGAGCGTAGTAAAAAATGTTTTTAAGGAAATGACGTCTAATGCAAAAAGAAGCTTTAATAGTCAATGTAACAGTCGTATATAATAATTGAGTTGAAACATTGTGAAATCACCAAGAAGCTAAAATTATTGGTACTGGTGGGTGAAACGTGAAGAATGGGTTAGTTATTCTCGGAAATAGCATGGAAACAGGGGAATAATATCATCCACTTTTTTTTTTTTTTTTTATGAGAAATGAAATTAGAATTAATCTTAGTATATGAATTCATTTAAACTTTTCTACATAATACGTATGTTCACACATTTAGCATCCTATCATAAGTCCTACATCATTTTTGTATTTTTGAGTCCTACATCCTAACTAATTTGATCATTTTTACAACCACTAACAATGTTAAAAGTCTTAACCTTTTGTCTCAGACTTGTATACATTGAGATCAAACCTTGTAATACGCAATTTTCTGGAGATTGACTCTAACCTTTTTTTTTATAAAGTCAATAACTTGCAGGAAAAAAATCGAAATTTATCTGCAAAAAGTTTTCTTTCCGGAAGTTACCCTCTATAATAATATTACAAAAGTAGACCAAGAAGACTGAAGACTTAAGAAGTCAAGCACGTGGAGTATAGAAAAACGAACACAAACACAATTGTCTTTAATTCCTTTTATATATCTCTTGCGACAATGTAATATAACCGTTACAGTAAAACCTCTTTCTTTAATCAACAACACTTATAAAACTTTCTCCAAAAAATCTCTCTGTTTCTTCTCTATCTTCTTCTCTCTCACCATCATGGCTCTCTCTATCTTCTTCTCTCTCCTCCTAATCTTCCTCTCTCACTTCCCTTCCTCACGTAAGTATCATCATCATCTTCTTCTTCAACACGACGTCGTTTTTGGTTCTCTCTCTATCCTTAATTTTTTCCCTCTGTTTTTTGTCGACAGATGCAGAGTCGTTCATCGGAGTTAACTACGGTCAAGTCGCCGACAATCTTCCTCCGCCTTCAGAAACCGCAAAGCTTCTCCAGTCAACTTCGATTCAGAAAGTTAGACTCTACGGTGCCGATCCCGGAATCATCAAAGCTTTAGCCGGAACCGGCGTCGGAATCGTAATCGGCGCTGCTAACGGCGACTTACCTTCTCTCGCTTCCGATCCAAACGCCGCAACTCAATGGATCAACTCAAATGTTTTACCTTTTTACCCCGCCTCCAAAATCATCCTCATCACCGTCGGCAACGAGGTCCGTCCGATCATCATCAAATTCGGTTCAAGTTTCCTCTTTTTCCGATGAATTGTCAACTAAACCGAAAATCTTCTCCGGTTATTTCAGGTTTTGATGTCGAACGATCCAAATCTGGTGAACCAGCTACTTCCGGCGATGCAAAATGTCCAAAAAGCCCTTGAAGCGGTGTCTCTCGGCGGTAAAATCAAGGTGTCGACGGTGCACTCGATGACGGTGATGGGTAACTCAGAACCGCCATCTTCCGGTTCGTTCGCGGCCGGTTATCAAGCCGGTTTAAAGGGGATTTTACAGTTTCTAAGCGATACGGGTTCGCCTTTCGCAATTAACCCGTATCCGTTTTTCGCGTACCGGGGTGATCCGAGACCCGAAACGCTTGCGTTCTGCCTCTTCCAGCCTAACGCGGGTCGCGTCGACCAAAACACCGGAATCAAGTACATGAACATGTTCGATGCTCAGGTAAATTTAATTACAGTCTGGTCCACACTAATCAATTCAGTTTTGTGTTTGGTAACTTATTAAAGTTTTTAGCTAGTCTATGGTTTTGAATTTGGTGGACTATTTTTTTTTATACATGATTTAATTATACATGATTTAGTTAAACGTCAAAGCATAGTTTATATGGGTCGGTTAGTTTTCTAGTAATTTATTGTTGTCACACAAAAATCGTAATATTAATAATTGGCAGTATTCACGTGGACGAATCTATAGTTTGAACTTTCGATTTATATTTATATATATGATATGATATGATTTTCTTTGCACAAGATTGTAGCAAGGAACTTGTTCCGTTTCTCTACTTTACCACTTAGAAAGGAATCTATATTCTTATTATATAGTACAAAAGACAGTTGTTATTTCCTTTCGATGGATTCGTGTCCAAACGTGCCGTATGTGTCTAATTCTACACTTTCTTTTAGTTTCTTCAACACATACGTACGATCTTTTTATATAAAAATCAAAACCCGCTTATTAATTTGGTTACTATGGCATGCAGAGTTGTAGTACTAATAAACAAGTGAAATATATTTTTTTTTCATATGTGATATGTTATTAACATATTAATGATTATCTTCTCAGGGGAATAAGTATGCGTGACGATGACTTGTAATCAGTCGTTTTTTTTTTCTGACAGGCTGGATCCGCACTAAAGTTATTACTTGTTTTAGATGTTTCCTGAAACATTTGTCTGCATTTGTCATCATTAATTCCACGTCAGCAGTAATGTCGACCAAAAATCAATTGATAAAATATATCTAGAAGAGAAAAAACAGTGACTTTCCAGGTCTTCAAAGTAGTAGAAACGTCTTTGTTTATGATCGTTACTTGCAACACACGTTACAGTCTCTTGAGTTTTTTCATTGTTGACAGGTTGATGCGGTTCACTCGGCTTTGAAATCGATGGGATTCGAGAAGTTGGAGATCGTGGTGGCGGAAACAGGTTGGGCTTCACGAGGGGACGCTAACGAGGTTGGACCGAGTGTGGATAATGCTAAAGCTTACAATGGAAACCTAATAGCTCATCTTAGGTCAATGGCTGGCACACCTCTCATGCCGGCAAAGCCCGTTGACACTTACATTTTTGCGCTCTACGACGAGAATCTGAAGCCTGGACCATCTTCGGAACGGGCGTTCGGGCTTTTTAAAACCGATCTTTCCATGGCTTATGATGCAGGCCTTGCCAAAAGTAGTAGTAGTAGTGGCAACAGTAGTAGTCAGGTTAGATGTTAGAAAGTTATGGTTTTTACTTTGGGAAAAAAGTATCTTACTATATAACATGTAAGCGCAGATCGCGGATAAAAATAATCAAGGTTTTAATTTGTGAGGTTATGTTTTGATTGTAAAAGCAGACGCCATCTGGAAAAGTGACATCGACGGGGTGGTGTGTACCGAAGAAGGGTGCGACGGATGAGCAATTGCAAGCGAGCTTGGATTGGGCGTGCGGACAAGGAATAGACTGTGGCCCGATACAACCAGGAGGCGCTTGTTTCGAGCCAAACAATGTGGCTTCACACGCAGCCTTTGCCATGAATATGTATTTCCAAAAGTCTCCTAAAAAGTCTACAGATTGCGATTTCTCTCAAACCGCAACAATCACCT
Organism: Arabis hirsuta; assembly: GCA_964056655.1. NCBI lineage: Eukaryota > Viridiplantae > Streptophyta > Magnoliopsida > Brassicales > Brassicaceae > Arabis > Arabis hirsuta. The sequence goes on along the minus strand of OZ053312.1, from coordinate 23,903,276 downwards.
CCCAAAACCCTAGTAAGTCTTCTCTCTCTCTCCTTAAAATCTCACACCCTTGCAATGTTAGTTTTGGCCTTGTTTAAAATGTAGTCACATAGACCACATTAATGAACTTCGGTTGTCTAGTGGTTGCTGATTCATTTTATTCTCCAATTCTCATCCGAGACCACATTAACATATGTTCTTTTTAGTATATCAAGTGTGCTAATATGAACCATTGAACAATATGGCAAAAATTGCATATACTGATTGTTTTTTTTGTTCCTTATCTTGCATTCGGATTCGATAGGTTATAACAGTTGCGTGTATCCTGGAGGAGGAGGAGGAGGAAGTGCAGGAGTAACGAACAAATATGTGAACTCAGACATATTAGAGAAGAATGGAGCAATTTTACCAAATGTCTCTTCTTCACTATCTCTTCTACTACTCATCTTTATGTCTCTAATGTTTCATGTAAATATGTAATAATAGCCCAATTAGCTATTGTGGTAATTAATTAATTACTCTTCTTGTTTTTTTGCCTCTCCCTCCATGTGTAATCATTAATCAAGTTGTTATTAGTTTTTACAATAGTTTACACATTATATAATAATAAAAATTGATTAGTCTGCAACGGCTATTTTCCACTACACTTCTTTTCGTTTTTGGGTGGATCTAATCTTTCTTTTTTCCCCTCAAACAAAAGAAAAAATTTAAAATTTTATGCAAAATAAGAGATCTAGACTTAAAAAAAAAAGTCAATTTTTTAACTTTTTTTAAAGTCTAGATTTCTTATTTTGCATAAACACATTACTACATAGAAATCATTCGATCATTTTAACAATTTTTAAAAATTGGCCAAATTTTTTGAAATGGAGATTAGAAATCGAAGTGGATTCTTCTAATAGAGGTGATTCTCTCAGTGCTCTAAGTGTGACAAAACAAGATAGAAGACAATCCTATGTTGCTATTGGTGAACCGGATTGGCTTTTTTTATATTGTTGCTATTGGGAACCGGATTGGCTCTTTTATTTTGTTTTGTCAATGAGAGAACTCTTACCTCTGAAGTTGTTTTCCATCTTTTGTGGTTGATCTTGCATTATGTTTTGGTTTTTTACGGTACTCTCCTCATTCTATAATGAAGCTACGCATTTTGTTTGTTCTTGTAAAAGGTAGTTTTTAAATCCATAATTTTAATTTTTTGAAAGGTTAGTATAAAGAAATATAAAGAAAGATAGTTTTTAAATCCATAATTGTAATTTTTTGAAAGGTTAGTATAAAGAAATTTCAGAGGAAAAAAGAAAAAAAAAATTCTCTAACGAATAACATAGTAAAAACGAATAAAAAGTACGAGATAAAAATGTGGTACCATTTTTGGTCGCTTCAACACCGGTTTTCTCAGGAAATGTCAAAGTATCTAGAACAAAGTATCTACCAAAGCTTAACAACGAGAGATATGATGAAAGAAAAAACTTGGAGAAATTTCAAAAAATGTCACACTTTTGAAATCTTTACAAAAATGCCACTTTTTCAAAAAAAAAAATTTTTATATTATTTATGTTTAGGTTAATTATGTTCTATTAGAGTTTAGTTTTGAGTGTTTAGGGGTTTTAGGTGTCAAAACATTTTTTAGGGTTTAGAATTTTAAAATATAGGCTTTATAAATATATAATTAGTGGCATTTTTGTAAATGGACATCTCTAAGTGGCATTCTTGCAAATGTTCACACAAAAAGTGACATTTTTGTAATTGTCCCAAGAAACTTCCAATTTCAAAGGGATCACATGTTTTAGTTAGATCATTCTTCTTCTTAATTCCTAACCAGAAAGTTCTTGGTCCGAATATCATCCAGATGAAGGATTCAATACTCTTCTCTCAACTCAACAGGTGAATCTATCTCTCATTTCTTCATCCAACATTTGTTATCTAATATACCTAAATCTGTGTTTAATTCTTCTCTAGACAAAGCTATACAGAGAGAATTGGATGGGTCTAATATCTCATTGTTGCAGGAAATTCTTCTGATGCAGAGACCATAACGTTGTCACAAGTCTCTAGCTGATGTTTGCAAGGAAAGAGGTCTCGTCATGAATAATATCGCCACAGAAAGCAAGGCCATGGTGCGAGATTTCTTCACTTTAAATCCCTTCAAATTCTTCTCATTTCTTTTACTTTGATATGTTTTACACTTCAAGTAATTAACATAAGAATTTTGACATGCTATACCAATTCCACTTGTAGGTCTACGTTGCTCCGGTCTAGTTCAAGTCAATACCAATTCCGAGGCTATAATTCCAACTTATCTGAGACTAAATCTCTCTATATATATAGATTAGCTATCCTAAGCCAACCCTATTAGAAGAAGATTTTAAATGGCCGAAATTAATTATTGAAACTTGATTGTTTTGCATAGTTGTGAAAATAATCCGAACATGATATCTTGTCAGTTTTTTACTAATCGTTAAAGATCCCATGAACGCTTTGTTTCACTTCATAGCGTAAAATAATAAGTTTCTAATTAATATGGCAAATAAAATCTTCATACTTTTCAACCTGACCTCGATCCAAACTTCTTAGGTTAAAAAAAAAAAATTTAGATTGTTTTACATGAAGATTTTGAATAGCCATAATTATTGACTGTTTTGCACAGTTGTAAAAATAATCCGAACATAGAATCATGTTAGCTTCTTACTGATCGTTAGAGATGTCATGAACGTTTTGTTTTCACTTCATACGCAAAACATTCAGCTATGGCAAATAAAATCTTCATATCTTCCCATCTAACTTCAATCCAAACCTCTCAAAGAAAAAATTAAGAACGTTGTAAATGTTTATAATTGTATATATGTATAATTGTATAGATTGTCGGGTTAACTAATGAAACTTGACTATTTAACATAATTTTGAAAACAATCCAAACATAGAATTCTATCTATTTCTAATAAATTTGGGATTATATCTAAAGAGATTGGGTGTTGGAAAGACAAATTCAAATTTTGTAGGAATTTTCATTGACTGAAAGCATCATGGAAATTTGTTTTTCAGTTCTAGTAATGTGTTGTGCTGCATTATGTTTATGTATTAGTGTACTATGTGTATGGTCTTTGTAATTTCAAATTGAAATAATAGAATATATGTTCAAACAAAAGTAGAAGTCTAATTTTTTTATTAAAAAAAAAGATGAAGCACAAGTGGAATTTTTTTTTTTTTGTCACGAAGTAAAGCACTAAAACATACAAAACATTCATTACTCTAAAGGGTTAACATAGGTGCCAACATATATGCGACTCAAAGTATATCTTTTTAGACTTTTTTTTGCCTCTTCGCTTAACACAAACTAAGTATAGTAATCATTAGACTATACAAACTCACAAATCCTTCAAAGTTTGGTAAAATCGAATTAAAATTTATCATGAAATAAATCACATTTAGTAAACTGCGATTTAAAAGATCTGAAAGTGACCAGTTTGACCCATAATCCTGGGAAACCTAAGAAAAATACTTGAAGAATAATTTACTCTAATGGTTGGTAAAAAAATATAAATTATTTTAGTCGTTTTTAGGATTTAAATCATCAAAAAATATATATATTCATGACACAAGTTCACTTTTGATGATTGCAAGTATTCTAATTCGGTCTGTTACCCCAATAAAAAATAGAATTACAAATCTCAAATACGAATTTGGCCAAACGACGTCGTTTTGGAGCCGAGAATGGGGTCCACGCGAAATGGGAACAGTCAATTGTCTATTGACTCTGCCTCTCTCTCTTTGTGGTCAGGTCAGGTCAGAGCCATCAACAACACCGAGCCCGAGTCTGACGGCTTCAAGCTTTTTTCTTCATCTCCTCTTTTCCCACGTAATTTCCCCTAAATCCTCTCTCTTTTTCTCAATCATGAATCTTCTTCTCTTCTAGACAATTTTCAAAATCTCCTTTCTTGATCGGCGACGGAGAAGCCCAAGTCTAAACCGGAAATGTCTGTCTCCGAGCTCAAAGAACGCCACGCCGTCGCTACAGAGACCGTCAATAACCTCCGTGATAGACTTAGACAGAGACGACTCCAGCTGCTTGATACCGATGGTTTGGGGATTTTTTTGTTTCTTCACAATTTTTTCTTTTCTTAGATCTGTTTTTGCCTTAATTGGGCTTTGAATTTTGCTAGTGGCCAATTACTCGGTGGCGCAAGGACGTACTCCAGTGAGCTTCGGAACGACGGATCTGGTTTGTTGTCGTACCCTTCAGGGACATACTGGAAAGGTGAGTGAAAGTTTCCATCTTTGAGCCTTTTTTGTATGATTTGACGAATTGGGGGATGCAAAAAATATGGTCTTTATCTTTCAAGTATGCTTATTTATGGAGTTTTTGTAGCTTGTGATTAAGGGTTTAGGGGAAACTAAAAGCTTCTATCTTGGAGGAGTTTAGGTTGCTGAGGTCTTGAAGCTGCAGAAATGTTAGCTCTGATACAGAATTTCAGATGAGGTATAGCTTGTAAATGTTTTAGCATGTGGAATTTACAGGTTTATTCATTGGATTGGACGCCGGAGAAGAATCGGATTGTCAGTGCATCTCAAGATGGGAGACTAATCGTGTGGAATGCTCTAACGAGTCAGAAAACTCATGCTATAAAACTCCCTTGCGCATGGGTTATGACATGTGCCTTCTCTCCAAATGGTCAGTCGGTTGCGTGTGGTGGATTAGACAGTGTATGTTCTATCTTTAGTCTTAGCTCAACTGCGGACAAGGATGGGACTGTACCGGTTTCAAGAATGCTCAGCGGTCACAGGGGGTATGTTTCGTGCTGTCAGTATGTCCCAAATGAGGATACCCATCTAATCACCAGTTCAGGTGATCAAACATGTGTCTTATGGGATGTAACTACTGGCCTCAAAACTTCTGTTTTCGGTGGCGAATTTCAGTCTGGACATACTGCTGATGTACTAAGGTATGAAGGTTGCTTTCATCTGCTTGGCTTATTGGCATTGCTTTGTTTAACAGCGTATCTTTGTAAACCTACTTAATCGTCCAGAACGTTACCATTTGGATCTAGCGTTGGAATCAACTTATAGGGTTGGTCTATAGGATAGGGAGTTTATTTGATTTGTGCATACATATTAGCATGGATAATATATTGCAATTCAGTTAAACACCGTTATTGTGCCCCCTTTCTTCCAGTGTCTCAATCAGTGGATCAAACCCAAATTCGTTCATATCTGGTTCATGCGATACAACTGCTCGTTTGTGGGACTCTCGTGCTGCAAGCCGAGCAGTGCGAACGTTTCATGGGCACGAGGGAGATGTTAATACAGTCAAGTTCTTTCCGGATGGGTATAGATTTGGGACAGGATCAGACGACGGAACATGCAGGTTGTATGACATTAGGACTGGTCATCAACTCCAGGTGTATCAGCCACAAGGTGATGGTGAGAACCTACCTGTGACCTCCATTGCATTCTCTGCCTCGGGGAGACTTCTTTTCGCTGGCTACGCAAACAACAACTCCTGCTACGTTTGGGATACTCTCTTGGGAGAGGTAAGCTATTAATAATTTGAGTATGCGTAGTAGTGAGAGTTGTTTTCTGTCATTGTGATTGTAAAGGTTATGATTGAAATGTGTGGGGGGAATTTTCTTGCACAGGTAGTATTGGATTTGGGGTTACTACAAGATTCACACAAGAATCGGATAAGCTGTTTGGGGGTGTCAGCAGATGGAAGTGCCTTGTGTACAGGAAGTTGGGATTCAAATCTAAAGGTTAGTGTCTCTAAACAAATGTAACAACATCAGAGTTGTGATTAAGATTATACCATTTTGAGGATTTTTGTTGTGTATTTACAATGGAATTACACAGATATGGGCGTTTGGAGGGCACAGAAGAGTGATATGAAGAAGACAAGAAACAAACGTAGGAGTCGTGTCTCAGCTTCATTTCCAGTTCTGGTTGGCTGTTTGGTTAATATATTTCTGTAGTCTGGAAGTAAAACCCGGTAAGGTCGGTTTTGTAATCTTTGTGGAAAATGGGGGAAGGGTGTTTGATTTTAACATTGTGGAGTTGTTAGAGAGGATCAAAAATTGCCCTTTGTTTGTAGTGTGCTTTTGATTTATTTATTCTTCATTTGAATATTTGGCAAACCATATAAAACAATGTGAATTCTCGTGTATCCACAAGTTATTAGTATCATCATCTCTTGAGCTTGAACGTAGCTGGGTTAGTGCCGTTTTCTCAACTTAGGATTTGAACAGCAAAATTCTAATATAAACAAATTCTGAGCGACAAAGACAATCTGAAGATTCCCAACTTATCAAATTCAAAAATCATCATAAAAGGAAAATCTCCATATAGTATTTGACAGTAATAATGTAGACAAGAAAGAAATTACTAATGCTGCTATTTAAAAGATGGTAGATGTATTTGAGGTTTGGGTAAGAAGAGAGGATCTTTCGCAACAGGAAGAAAAGTCTCTTTGTTTATAATAACACTCTTTGGTACCTGTAGATAAGTGCTATTTTTTTAGCCGTTGGCAACAATCTCGTGGATGGCCTCGGCGACAGAGACGTCCTCAGCTCTAACCGCCAGTTTCATTGCAATCTCTTTTGTGCTGTCCATTCCAAACTGTGCCCTCACTAACACTTTCACGTTCCCTATGTACACACCTGACAATAAGCAAGTGTGTGATCTTGCATTGCTCGGAACTGTCTCCGTCCCCTGCAATTTGTCAGTTTCAAGTTATATCACCAAACGTAACTTCCTTTACAGTAGTTTCTCCATTTTTTAGTATGAGAAGAAAAGGCGGAAGAGACTAACCTCACAAGGCTGCATGCCAAGAAGATCCATGACAGCCTTAATAGCTTCTCCCAAATTCTCTCTTTGGCCAAGGCCGTATTCGTCTACGTGCTCATCTTCTTGATCCATGCTTTCCCATGCATTCCTGAAATTGGAGACGCCTACTTTCACCATGTAATCTGCAGCTACAACCTCAAGCTCCTCCAGCTGGTACTCATCTTCTACTCCATCATCCTCTGCTTCACCTGTGCTTGGGTCAACCTGTTACAAACACATTTATAAATGCACAAAACATACTAGTCATATTCTTTCCCTTTTTCCTGTGATTAATTAAAAGTATTCGTATAAAAAACATGGAAGTGAAAAGCCTATTTAACATGTACCTCCTTAACAACGAAAGTCAATGTGTTGGAGAACTTTCCAACAGCAGGGACCCCAGCTGGCTTCTCAAAGGCCACAAATGCTTGCCCAGGGGAATCGTAAGGGAGTGAGTTTAGGGCCTTTGAAGCTGCTTCACTGAATTCCTCTGCTTCTGAAGCATCTACAATGACATTGACCTACAAAACCATGCGAGGAAATAAAGTGAGGAAAGAAGGCAAAGGTGAATGCCAGATGAATCGATTATGTTCTACACCAATGTTCAGTACCCTTTCCAACAATTGCTCTGGTATTGTGTTAGTGCAGTTGTACTGAAACACCACATGACTGTCAAAGATATGCTTTATAACATTGACGGCGTATTCTGTTTCTGCTTCAGTTAGCTCCACAGCTGAAGAAGACTGAAAAAGGAAGTACAAGTTAAAGCAATTGAGGTAAACCAAATAACATTAGATCGAACGGAAAAGAAAATTCACCCCTAACCTTGAAGAGTTTTCCAAAGGCGGCAAACTCTGGAATAGATGAGAGAAGTTTTTCATAGCCATCAAAACCAGAAGCAGGTGCAGCTGGTGGCGCACCGAGACCGGTGGGCTTTTTACCCTGGGCTTTCTTCTCTGCAAGAGGCTGGGATTTGACTTCCTTAGGAACAGAGTTGATATCAAAAGCTTCTTCAGAGGGCTCCTGCAGGATCAAAGTATAAGATAACTGATGTCCGAAGAAGCATATGAAAAGAAGAAAATCGAGAAGTGGAAAACTCACATAATTCTTCAGACTGGTTTCCATGTTGACCAGAGGAACTTCCAGGGAACCAAATAGAAACTCCTTGCTATCTTTATCAGTGTCAACAGTACCATCACCACCAAGAATACTCAAAAATAGTGTTGCTCTATCACGGACCTTCAAAAAAAAATAGAGAGGTTGTAACTCATAAGATCAAGGAAGGAGCCATCAAACAACTAGCATCAATCTCCTCTCAGAAAATGTTTACAAAGGCAAACACATGCATGCTTGTTAATGATGCAACCGACTCAGGGGTACAAAAAAAAGTACAGAAACAGAAATGCAACCAACGACTAGGAGGCAGATTTTCTAGACTAAGACTATGAACGCACCTCATCATCACTGTCATAGATGCAGCGCTTCAACAGAACAGTGATCCTGGGCTGCGGAACATCCAATGATTGTGCTCTTTATCATTAGTCAAGGATGATAAAACGAAAAGAAATGGTTAATAGGATAACTATACTTACCTTCAAGGATTCAACCATAAACCCGAACTTTGCAAGTGTGGAAACAGCAGCAGCCCGGACAGTGGCATTTTCCAGATGCACACGATTATAAATATATCGTATATACTTGCTTGGATCTGAGGTGTTAGGTCCCTCAATTCCCAGAAAATGAAGGATCTGTGCGACAAAACACATTTAGATACCACGCAAACAGTTTTTATAACAACCCCAGATGGATGATGGAGAAAATGATTTACCTGTGTTGAAAGATATGTGAATTCACAATCTTCAATGAATTCACAAAGATGAAGCAATCCACTTTCCTTCGCATCAGGGATATCTCTGATAATGGTCACAATAGAATCTACTATTGCTCTTTTATACTCAAATCCACCTTCTTCCCTAAGAATGTTGCTTAAGAAGGTCATCCTACAAATGAAAGGGTGACACAGATTAATCATAAAACACAGTAACATATATAAGTCATCCAAAAGAGTGTCAATGCTAGAGACAAAATATTAACATATCCTAAAAATTCACTTACAAGGATCTGTACTTCAGTGGGAATTTCACACACAACGATCTTATTGCTTCCACGACCACAATTTTGAACTCATCAGCAATATCTGACATAAAATTAGTTATCTGCTTCATCAAGCGTTCTACACTTGATTCGTTCCCTGTTTTCAAGAGAGTGGTGATTGCAAGTGTAGCAATGCTTCTATTCTGGTCAGAAATTAGACTCTCCATATCAATGTTGCAGTTGGTGACAGCCATAGGATGAGTCATTGCAACCTGTGGTTCAAAATTGCGTTTAGTATACAGTGAAATATCTACTTATTCTCTATAATAAACAAAATGATGAATCTATCCAGAAAAACATCACATTTTTTGGGTATTCCTCAATGTACATAGAAAAGAGATGAAAGACTTTTTGATTGAAATTTCATCTAAGAAAGCATTGTAAACCTTGTTCAGAGTCCGGACAGCAGCAAATCTCAACACTGGTCTGGGGGAACTCAAAAAGAGCTGGAGAACAGTGATTGCTGGAGTCAATTCTCGGCTTGTCACACCATCAAGCTCAGTGATTGCCCTCGCAGCCTCAAGGATCACCATTTCTGCCTTATGGCGCAGGCAACTCTCCAGAAATTCATAGAACGGACGTTCTCCAGACTGACCATGGTTGGACATGTCACGGATGACCTGAACAACAGAAACTAGAGCTAGTTCACACAAATACTTTCAACCACATATCAGATGATCAAACGACATAGAGGACTAACCTGACTGGTGTATCTTATCAAAAGACACTGAGCCAAGGGAGAGCGGACAGATCCCCTGGTCAAGCTACCAACCAACTTGCTAACAGCCAAGCGATCATTTTGGCGTATCTGCATATGATGATTGATTGTCAACAGGTATTAGGTCCAATTCTCACTAACTTTATAAACAAAGAAGGAAAGCATCTTGTGTTGGGAGCCATTTTATATCACTGGAACGGCAGCTATACTGATCATTTGCTAACTAGTACAACTTAGACACATAATAGGTTCCTTCCAACCTAATAAGTTACATAGGCTAGACTCAGTAGAACAAGAGACAGACTCCAGACACAGATTTAACTTCACAAGTACATAAAGTTGTTGGAAAATGACCATAGTAAAGAGATTTGATCCACTAGATAAATTTTTTTGTTTTTGTTTCTAGTCAATACTCATAGTAACACCTCTCTATATTCAAGATACTTCTTCTCAGTGGCTGTTTAATTAAACAAAAAACAGAAACATAAACCAATTTACTTCGGTAGTACCAATGCAACAGACTTACCTGATGAAGCAAAGCTAGGGCATGAAACTGAACAAGGGCTGATCTGGATTGAATACCTTCTTGAACCTCATTGCTCCATCTTTTAACAATTTCTGGGTTCGTCTGAAAACAACATCATAAGAATATAAGCATATCCTGGCAACTAAGAAACAGCCAAAAATAGCTTTTGGTGTGTAAAAGTTACCTTTAGCAAGTGAAGCCCACTGACCAAAGCTGCACTTGAAACAACGGGATTCTTATCCACAATGGATTGTTTCACGTATCGCTCAATTTGAGTGAGAAGGGATCCATCGATAATCCGGCAGAGAACACGGATTGCATTTGCTTTATACATATCAATTTTACTGGTCATGTCCTTCATAAGGGAGCTAGTTACGATGATAACCTATGGGAGAAAGACCAAACAACTTATCAGACAATATACCTACAATAAACGCCATGATTTTCGTATTAAAATTGAGTATATAGATGGCAAACCTCATCCGATGACGGAGATAACTCCTTTATGATCAAGTAGACCATTCTCCTCAAACCTGTATCTTTCGACTGAAAAAGCTTTGTAACTGAAAAGAAAACTTCAGTTGCTTCAACCTGCATATGAAACAGAACAAAATTCATGGAACATGATACTTTCACCAATGATATTGCATTCATACCACATGTGCTATGACCTTAAACAAACGACTACAGGGAGGGGATATGGACACTAGAGAACACTTAATAAGCATAAAAAGCGAATCCGCATAACAAAAATAAAAACCGACCTTGGTGAATGACTCCCCTTGGTTAAGCAAATAAAGAAGTTTGGTGATGACCTGTTGATTTCACAGAAAGGTTATGATCAACCAACAAGATCAAAATCCCAGAGAAAAATAAAACTATGAAGACAGAAAAAACCGTAGCAAATTACCTGCGAGCATCTTCTAGGATCAACCTGAGGATCATTAAAGACTCTAGCTTCTTGAAGTACTGCTCCCTTCTCAATTCCCATGAATGGAGAATACTCCACTGCGCCAACAAAAAATCAGAAATCGAAAATAAGCAATCACTCACACACACCGGATCGAACGTGGTATCAAAATCAGATTGATCACAAAACTAAACAATGACTGTAATCATCAAAACAGTCTTCTCAGTAATGTAAAATTGTAGATCTACACCACCGAATTACAACACACAGAATGTGAAATCGAAATCTAGAATCGCACAGATCTAGAAGCTTTAACATCTGATCTACACCTAGGACAAACCAAAATTTTCGAACAATTATAATCGTAAATTACAAGGAAATTAAAGGATTAGAGAACATACACTCATCGTCGTGATCATCGTCTTTCTTCACGAGAGGTTGCGCCATTGCTGATCTCTCAAAAACTCCGATTGAAATTACAAACGGCGTTACTCAGATCTCGATTATGCTGCAGATGTAACAATGGAAATGCAGGAGAAAAGGAAGGATCTAATGTTTGAGAGCACTCGGAAACTTTGGGATCGAAGGAGAAGAAGAAGTAAAGGAGCTGTGATCTTCTGCTTAGGCGTCAGAGTTCTTATGGTGAGACCTCAAGGCTATGATCTTACGAGAAGCTGACACGTCATACTAGTGAGATCTAGCCGTATAAATCGGATCCGGGTTAAACAAAAATCCATCAAATACGGAGCCTAATCGGATTATAATCATTTCAAAATATTAAAATCATATCAAGTTAAAACCCGAGTCGAAATACAACAACTCTATATATATATAAATTCTTGAATTTTTGTGTATAAAATATAAAACCATAACCTTGTATGGCTTAAGACTTTGTGTATATATACACTAATTGTTGAAAGTAATTCATCATCACTTTCACATATGCTTCTAGATTGTTTTACCATGGAGGTTGGTGAAGGAGGTACACAAGTCAAAAATGGAGGTTGGTTTTGTTGTCAACAAATTTGGCTCACTTATTCACACTTAACCAACCTCCTCCTCAAACACCCTATAAATATGTGAGCTTCTCATTGTTTGTAATCATCCCAAAATCATCCTATAGAATAAAATATAAAATAGTACAAGAGAGAAGTTGCAATCTCAAGCAACAAAGAGGTTTGTGAGGTTTTATAAAAATAATGAGTGGTGTGAGATTTGATTGTCTTTCTTAAGTTATAAACTTTGTATTGTGAGTGATTTACAAATAAATATAAGAGTGTTTTGTTTGTTTCAACATTTGGTATCAGAGCGAAGTCGATCCGACCAACGCATATATTTGGTTGTTATTTGGAGGCTTTGTTAAAATCATGGCGGATTTTACTACCTCTATTGAGAAGCTCAATAACAACAATTATGGGTCATGGAGTACTCGTATGAAGTTTTATTTGCTCGGGCAAGATTTATGGGATATCGTGAACGGAGCTGAGACGACGCCACCAAGAGAAGCAAGAAGCACAGACACAACTTCTGACACCTCAACCTCAACACCGGTACGTCCAGACGTTGTACCGCAAAGACCAGTAGGTGATTCTGACGCCTTAAAGAAGTGGAAGGTTAAAGCAGGTAAAGCCATGTACGCTTTAACCATAGCTGTAGAAGAAGACTTCTTACAACGGATCAAAGATGCCCGAACGCCAAAGGAAGCTTGGGACATATTGACGTCAATTTTTGCAAAGAAGAATGACGCAAAATTACAAAGGCTTGAAAACGAGCTTTTGTCAATCTCCCAGAAGAATATGTCCGTGAGTCAATATTTTTCAAATGTGAAATCTCTTTGTGATGAGATTTCAAAGCTAGATCCTGAAAATAGAATTACACAGACCATAATGAAAAGAATTATCATTCATGGTCTTAAGCCAGAATACAAGAGTATTATCACGGCGACTCGGGGATGGGCTACCGAGCCAACTTTAGCAGATCTAGAGAATTGCTAATCAATGAGGAGGATCTAGATAAATCCACGCTTAACCGACCAACCAACGGTGAAGAAACAGCGTTATTCACCAATAGAAGAAGCATGCAAGTATATGATTACGGCCGACAAGGACGAGGACAAGGTCGAGGTTGAGGCCGAGGTCGAGGTCGCGGACATGGTACCGGGAGATTCAACGGGCAAGAAAGAGATGTTCAAGGAAACCAAGATAGAAGTTTCCATTCAGGGGGAGCTCGTGGAGCTCAAAATAATCATGGTGGTCAGAACCGACGGCAACAAAATAATAATCAAAGCGATGAATGTTACAATTGCGGCAAGAAGGGACATTATGCAAGGAATTGCTGGTCCAAGAAAATTGAAAGAAATGCTGCAACATCTTCAAGGAATGAAGGAAATGGAGAAGAAGATTGGGAATTTGAAACTTCTTTTTCTATGGAGGAAGTAAACATTGATGATGGACGAAAGCAGTATCCAACAGAGGAATTTGCACTTACCGCTGTATGTGATCACTCAATCGACTACAAGAATGATTGGATTGTTGATTCAGGTTGTTCCAATCATATGACAGGAGATATGTCAAAATTGATGACATCACAAAATACAATGGAGATCGTGTTATTCTAACAGCTGATAACACACAATTACCGATAGCTCATGTTGGCGAGACAAACCTACCACGGAAGTATGGACATGAAGAATTCCAGCTCCGAAGTGTTTATCATGTTCCCGGGATGAAGAAGAACTTGTTATCAGTGCCTCAACTGACAAGTGCAGGCAACTACGTATTGTTCAGCCCAGATGACGTGAAGGTGCATCGAGATTTAAAAGTCATTGGTACACCGTTCGTAGAAGGACCAAAAATGAAGACTATCTATGTGATGTCAGCAGAAGAAGCCTACGTTGAAAAAAACAGGAGAAGTGACACTGGCGACTTGTGGCATGCACGACTTGGACATGTCAATTACAGCAAATTAAAAATTATAATGCAGAAGTCAATGTTAAAAGGACTCCCACAACTTGAGATTAACCATGAGATTGTATGTGCTGGATGTTAATATGGGAAGGCACATCAATTGCCTTACAAGGAGTCAAAATTTAAAGCTAATGAGCCGTTAGAGCTGGTTCATTCAGACTTGATGGGAAAATTCAAACAACCATCAACGCGTGGTTATCAATATTTGATAACCTTTATTGATGATTTTTCAAGATACGTATGGGTTTATTTTCTAAAGCATAAAGATGAGGCTTTAGAAAAATTTAAAGCATTCAAGACCGAAGTAGAACGTGAGCTCGGGAAAAAGATCAAGTGTCTACGTACTGATAATGGAGGAGAATATACTTCAAATGAGTTTAACAACTACCTCAAGGAGGTGAACATCCGAAGACAACTTACTTGTGCAAAAACTCCACAGCAAAATGGAGTAGCCGAAAGGAAGAATCGTTATCTATCAAAAATATGTAGAAGTCTTCTACATGCTAAGAACGTTTATACAAGATTTTGGGCAGAATGCATGAAGACAGCAGTTTATATCACCAATAGGCTACCACAACCAAGACTGGAGTTTGTTTCACCATTTCAGAAGTTATATAATGTGAAACCAACGGTCAATTACTTTAGAGTATTTGGTTGCGTATGCTATGTCTTTATCGCCAATGACGATCGTACGAAATTTGATAAGAAGGCCGTTCGCTGCATTTTTGTTGGATACGACGAACAAAAGAAAAGCTGAAGATGTTGTGATCCCAACACAAACAAGATATATGTCTCACGAAATGTTGTATTCGATGAGGCATCTTCATGGTGGGCAAACAAGATCGCATTACCAGATACAAATGACTTGCAAGAAAAATTACAAACGAAGTTGCAACTAGAATCTTCTCAAGACAATGACGATACAGAAGAACCAAAATCATTGTCAGCTCAATTGAATGAAGGATCCAAGTCGAGAAGCCCTTGGAGAACAGGTGTTCATGAAACACCATATGAAGTGGAGACTAGTCAACTAGAAGAACAACAACTAAAGCCATTACAACCCCAACTACGAAGATCTACAAGAGAAAGACGACAAAATCCAAAATATATAAATGCTACCTATGCTGAAATCAGAGAACCAACTACTTTTGAAGAGGCATCACGGAGTCCAGAATGGAGAAAGGCTAGGGAAGAAGAAATTTTGGCACTGAAACAAAATCAAACTTGGAATTTAGTACCTAAACCTGAAGGTGTTAAACCCATATCCTGCAAATGGGTTTACAAGTTGAAAACTCTTCCAGATGGTACGATCAAACGATACAAAGCTCGATTAGTTGTACGTGGATGTTCTCAGAAGTATGGCGTAGACTATGACGAGACATTTAGTTCAGTGGCAAAGATAACTACAGTTCGCATTTTACTAGCCTTAGCTGCAAGTAAGTCATGGAAATTATGGCAGATGGATGTGAAGAATGGTTTTCTACATGGAGAACTTGATCGTGACATTTATATTGATCAACCTCAAGGATTTGTGAATCAAGAAAAACCAGAGTATGTGTGCAAATTGAAGAAGGCACTCTATGGTTTAAAACAACCACCCAGAGCATGGTACGGGAAGATTGCTGAGTTCTTGGTCCAAAGTGGTTATCATGTTGCCCCAGCAGATTCAAGTTTGTTCGTGAAAGTTCAAGGAGAAAAATTATCAGTTGTCCTTGTATATGTAGATGATATAATCATCACCGGAGATGACACAAGCGAGATTCAAAGGACAAGGGAAAGCTTGTCAGTTCGATTTCAAATGAAAGAGCTTGGTGAGCTGAAGCACTTCCTAGGATTGGAAGTTGAAAGAACAAAAACTGGTATATTTCTTGGTCAACAGAAATATGCAAGAGATCTCATTCAGAAGTTTGGGTTAGCGGGGTGCAAGCCAATCTCTACACCAATGGAGCCAAACTTGAAGTTGTGTGCCTACGGTGGGAAGGACTTGGATGATACAAGAATGTATCGGTAAATAGTAGGTAGTCTTATCTATCTAACTCTTTCTAGACCAGATATAACCTTTGTTGTAGGCGTTGTCAGCAGGTTCATGCAAAAACCAAAGAAACCACACCTTGAGGCCGTTAAAAGGATCATGAGATATATTAAAGGCACGATTGATTGGGGACTCTTCTACGAGAAAGAAGTACAAAATAAGATCAGCGGCTATTGTGATGCTGACTATGCTAGAGATCATGACACTCGAAGGTCAACTACAGGTTATGTTTTTAATCTTGGTTCAGGAGCTATATCATGGTGCAGTAAGAGACAACATACTGTTTCTCTTTCAACCACAAGCAGAATATAGAGCAGGAGCGATGGCAGCACAAGAGTGTGCATGGTTGACTCAACTCATGAAAGATTTAAACCAGCCAATAGAAGATGGAGTTTCGTTACACTGTGATAACTTGTCAGCAATCCGTTTAGCAGAGAATCCTGTTTTTCATGCCAGAACCAAACATGTGGAAGTACATCATCATTTCTTGCGAGAAAAGGTACTTCAAGGAGACATTGTCATGAAGCCAGTCAAGACAGAAAATCAGGTTGTAGATATCTTTACGAAAAGCTTATATGCATCAAAGGTTATCGAATTTCGGACATTACTTGGAATGACTACACGCACAAGGAAAGTTGATAATGAGGGGGAGTGTTGAAAGTAATTCATCATCACTTTCACATGTGCTTCTAGATTGTTTTACCATGGAGGTTGGTGAAGGAGGTACACAAGTCAAAAATGGAGGTTGATTTTGTTGTCAACAAATTTGGCTCACTTATTCACACTTAACCAACCTCCTCCTCAAACACCCTATAAATATATGAGCTTCTCATTGTTTGTAATCATCCCAAAATCATCCTATAGAATAAAATATAAGAGAGTACAAGAGAGAAATTGCAATCTCAAGCAACAAAGAAGTTTGTGAGGTTTTATAAAAATAATGAGTGGTGTGAGATTTGATTGTCTTTCTTAAGTTATAAATTTTGTATTGTGAGTGATTTACAAATAAATATAAGAGTGTTTTGTTTGTTTCAACACTAATAACATTTTAACAAAACACACTATAATCTCTCTAATCAAAAAAAAAAAATCATAATTTGGACTTTTTTCATAACTCCAAATCTTTGACGTAAAATGAACAAACAATGAGAGAAAAAAAAGCCTTAGCATAATATATATGGAGAGAAGAGAAGAAAAAAAAAAAAAGTAAAAATGTGAGAAAGTGTATGTTTTTGTTTTTTGTTTTTTAAAGCTGAGGATTATTGCGTTTCATTGAACCTCCATGCATTTCTTCACTACTTGAAGCAGAAGGATTTAAACCATACTCACTTGTTACACCACCATATTCACTGCTTCCATATTCTTTACTCTCTAATGCCAATTTCTTGAATCTTTTCATGTCTGTACTGTACGAGCTAGCATCATACTCCGAGCTCACGCTTCCCGGGCTCAAATGCGTGTTTTGTCCTCCTCGTCCTCCTCCTTCACTTATATCATCCATTGACATATCTCCTTCTAGTGCGCGTACAATCTATCAATTTACATTACATGTTACAAGATTCATAAGTAATGTTATCAAGATTGTGATTATTAACAAAAAGAATAAAGAAAGTGTTTTGATTTTTTTGTACCTGGCTCATCTTAGGCCGTCTTCTCGCTGAGTGTCTGATTGCTGCAGCTGCACAAGAAGCCATTCGAGCCATCTCTTGTTGGTCGTAGTTTGTCTCTAGACGCGGATCTGCTAATTGGCTGTAATCTCCGTCTTGAGCTGCTTTCAAACACAAAGGCCTTGCCTACAATTATATATAGTAAGATTAGGCTCCTATATTTGCAAGTCTTACCCAAAATATAGGGATTGAAGAATTAAACCGAAGAGGCGGACCGACTTACCCAATCTACCAAGCTGTCTTCCATTTCTCCAGTTAGATCAACTGGAGGTCGTCCGGTTATTAGCTCAAGAAGCATTACTCCAAATGAGAAAACATCAGATTTGTCAGATAACTTTCCGCTTGATGCATACTCTGGAGCTAAGTATCTGAATCAAAGAAAATGTTAAAGACAAATGAAACAAAGCGAATAAGTGCGAAATGAATCAAGACAGTTTACAAAAGCTGTTTACCCGAAAGTTCCCATGACTCGAGTGGAGACATGAGTATAGTTGTCTTGAGATAGCTTAGCTAATCCGAAATCTGCCACCTATGTAGATACGCAATAGAACAATAGACTGATACACACATCGACACATATTCGGGGAGAAAATGAAGGTAAAAGTACACAGTACATACCTGAGTTTCAAAACTGTAATCAAGAAGAATGTTTGCAGCTTTGATATCTCTATGGATAATGCGAGGATGACCTACCAATTGATGTATAATACACAATCTTTAAGTTCATATAGAGAGCGAAAAAGAAACTATATCGCGAGTGAAAGAAAGAATTTCATACAGTCTTCATGCAAATATGCAAGGCCTCTAGCTGATCCCAATGCAATCTTCACTCGTATAGACCAGTCCATAACCGGACGACCTTTTCCTGAAATTTCAATCATACTATTATAAAAAGAGTAACCGTACTTCAAAATGTTAATTCAAGCAAATGTTATGTTAAATGAATGTACCATGAAGATGGAATTCAAGAGTGTTATTGGGTAAAAACTCATAAACCAAAAGTCTTTGACCACCAGAGATGCAATATCCAACAAGAGAGACGAGATGACGATGATGGACACGGCTAATGATCTCGACCTCTGCTTGAAACTCGCGCTCTCCTTGTCCGCTTCCAAGTTTAAGACTCTTCACTGCAACTTCCTTACCACTAGGCAAAACCCCTTTATGAACATACCCAAATCCTCCTTGTCCTAGCAAATTAGACTGAGAGAAACCTTCTGTTGCAATGGACAGTTCATCGTAAGTGAAAGTGCTTTGGTTATGACCAAGAGTCTTAGCTTGAGGTGACGGTGTAGCAGGAGTTCGACCGGTTACGTTGGAACTATCGCTATGAGGACCGGACACAGGTTGTTGTGGTCCCCAGTTACCACCTCCTTGAGAAGCCATATTCACTACATGATCTTGAGGTGTCCCATTGTTGTAATAACCACCATTACCTACACTATGCAACAACTCCTTTAGCTTCTATAAAGCCTAATCCTTTTGCACACTATACCACATTTGATTACATGGCGATGAACTACAAGCTCTAATAGACACACTAGTACCGGGTTTGATTACACGACGATGAAGTTAGTATAAACCACTAGACTACGAGCTCTAATCGTTCTGAAACCGAATATATTGATTTATGTTAAAACATTTGATTACCTGAGGGTGCTCCAAAGGGATTGTTATTGTAGTAGTGCATGTGATTAACCTGAGGAGATCGTTTCTTCTTCTTCTTGTTGCAACAAACACAAATAAGCACTAGAAGTAGAAGCAATAGCCCTGCTCCTGCAAGAACTCCAATAATCAATCCAATGTTGGCTTGTTGATGTCCTGATGATAATGATGAGTCAGAATCTCCACTATTCCGAGGAGGGCTTATCGACCGAGGAGGCGAGCCACCGTCACCTGAAGTTCTGTTTCCAGAAGACGGTAGAGACGGTATGGAACCGTCTCTGTTATTACCATTGTTGTTACCTCCATTGGTTCTGTTACGGTCATCATTAGCACCAGGTGATGTAGGAGTTGGTCTTTGTGAAGGTGGTGATTGGTTAGTCGGTGTTTGAGGCGGTGCCGGTGGTGTTACTGGCAATGAACCTTCAGGGGAAGGTGGAGAAGGATTCTCTGGAGTTTGCGGCGGCGGATTAGCTACGACCGGTGGTGATGTTGTTGATGGAGGAGGTGAGATTTCTTGTTTCGGCGGAGCAGGCGGTGGTGAAGAACCGGAGTTATTGTTATTAGGCGGAGGAGCAGAGTTTGAGGACGGTGGTGGTTGAGAAGGTGGTGTAGGAGGTGATGTACCGTTTGACGGCGAAGACCCATCTGACGGTGAACCTGCATTAGGAGTTTCCGGTGCAGGAGGTGAATTCTCCGGCGAGTCCGCCATTATTGTTGTCTTTTGTTTTTACTCGGTGAAAGGTTTCTCAACGGTGGAGAAACCTTTTCCCCGGTGATCCTTGACACAACAGCCTTGTGTTCCAAGCAAAAACCAATAGCTTTTATGCAATTGAAACCCTAAAATTTGGAGAAAGTTTTCACACCAAGAAGATTGGAAAGAGAGAGAGAGAGAGAGAGAGATTGAATGAAATCGTGATAATGGTTGCTTTTGGGTTTGGAGAAATAGTTTCTCCTAGGAAGAAGGAGATTTCTTCTGACAAAAATGAAAAGTTTTTTTGTTAAACTATAATTAGGAGTAATCGTCTCTATTTCTTTACAATCCTATCATCTATATTTGCTCTTTTCAAGAAACCGAACTCTCTCAAATTTGGCCCTTTACTACTTTTGCATCTGTGTAGTTTCAAGTTTTGAACAATGGAACCATGTCGGTTTGGAGAATAATCAAACCGGCTTCAGATTGGAGATACTTTGGGACACTAGTTAACTACACATGTACGGGTTTGTGTATAATCATAATCCATAAAACATATTCTTATCGGTTGCGAAATCATATATCTTTGTTTCAACATTACAGTTCATTAAAGTTTGAAGTACCATAGAAACACATTCACGAATCACAAATCTCCAAAAGATTCATTTGACAGTTACATTAACTTATGGGGTCTAAAACCCCTCCTCTCTAACTAACTTCCCCATCACCCGTCTCCTACATAAGTCCGATAAAATCTCCAGAAAATAATAAACCAAGCTCGATAGTTGAAGCCGCAAAAGATGGGATAATGTACCTGGGCTCAGAAATACAACATCAGGAGAGCTACCCCGTGAATCTGAACACTATGATGCGGCACCACTAAACCGAAGAATTATTGTCTGAACCTGGTGATGGATCTGAGCTTCCGGTCATTGTTGTAGCAGCTACAAGTGAACCAGGAACAGAGAATGATGATGTACCTGGGGGTCTTGGCATTGGTGGGCGTGGGAAAGCCATGCCCATGGGAGGCCTTGGAGCCATATTAGCAAAATTTGCAGCAATTCTGTTTGTTGGTAACGATGCTTTTGAGGACATTGAAGGTGGGACACCGAGTCTAGCTGCAATGATCTGTGCCCTTTCATGGTATAGCCGTTGCCTTGACCTTTCTAACTGCTCTCTTACCCTCATTGTCAAGCTCTCAGCATCGTTGAAGATAGATAGCTTTGCTTCTAGTTTAAGTAACTGCTTAGGCATAAAAGAAAAACCCCTCACTATTATGTTACAACTCTGAACAATAAGGAACCCAAAGGGAATTTAATCTGCATACACCTGAACGATATATTACCTGCTTCTCTATCAATGATCCAGAAAGTTTTCGGATTTGATCTTCTTCTTGCTTTGCAAGGTTCTTTGCCTTTACTGCTGCGGCTGAAATAGCAGAGATGGCTGCGCGCTTAAGCTTCTCAATGTTATGTTTGTCCTTTGTCCCTTCACAAACATCCTTCTCTTTATTTCCTTCTTTACTTGGATTTTCACCTGCAAATCAACACTTAGACAACAAATCAATAACATATAAAAGATTATCCATTGCAGGCTCTATGAGAGCGAGAGAGAGCGAAAGAGCGAAAGAGTGATAACCACCTGTTCCATTTTCCAGTACAGAAACTGATCCAATAGGTTCCTGTGGAACAGACGTGTCTGGTATACTAAGAACATCCTTTGCCCCCTTCTCAGACTTTTGAACCTCTTCTACTACTGTTTTGATAACATCTTCAGGATCCGTCTCCGTTAACGCATCCTTCATCTCCACATCTTTTGATGCTTCTGGCTGAGGCGTATCTGCAGCTGACTGGGAGACAGTTTCTTGTGAGGCGTCTTTGTTTTCACTAGAAACCTTACTTGCATCATTCAAAGGTTCTTGAAGGTCCTTCCCTGAACTTTTTTCCAGAGATGAACAAACTGTTTCCTCCGGTTTCTCTGAATTGTCAGTTGCAACTGACTTGCTAGATCTTTTTTCTCGCACAGCATCTGGTTTTTTAGCAGATTTTTCATTTTGAGAACCAGGTTGCTTTTCTTCAGAGACTGAATCCTGATTTTCTTTGCTTGGATCAGTATCTGGCATTTCCCTATCATTTGAGTTCAAGGAGACGTCTTCTGCTTTCTGGCTTTTTTCTTCTGAGTGCTCATCTTTACGTGCATTATCATCGTTCCCCTCTGCATCCACACTAAAAATGTCCAAAGGATTGAGAGCAGAACAATAACACAGAATGTTAAGATACATTATTCAATATTCAAATATTTGTGAAACCTTTTTGATTCAGTTGAATCCTTCTTGTCGTCTGGTGGATCTTCCAGAATAAAACAGTGTCTTGTAGCAAGCAACAATCCAGAATTGCTGCGAAGGGATTTTATGGAAGCCCGTGCTGAAGCAGTAGCAACGTCAGATCCTGCCAATCTCACCAGAAAGGCTGCCTGTAGAAAAAAGAGCCTTGCAGGATCACAAAGGGAAGAGGGTGCATTTATGAATTAAAAAGAATCTCATCTCAATCCCCATTGCTGCAAAATTTCTGTCTTACATCAAAACTTACCAGTCCCATGACAGGATTTCCTAAATCAGCAAAGGAAAAAGAGGCTTCAGGTGTGATGGGATAACCAACGTCTTCAAAAGCATCAGTCAGAGCTTTCAGAGCAATGTTTTCATCAGCCTCCTCTTTACATCTTTCATCAATGACCGTTTCTAGCTTGGGCGTTTTCTGGTCGGCTTCCACTTTATTACTTTCTTCACTCGCATCTCCAGGCTTTGGAGATTCCTGAGAAACTTTTCCTTCGTTGTCATCTTCTGGTTCTGGTACTTCCTTCGTAGTTTCAACCTCATCAACATGATTATTGTTCTCTGCCTCTTCAGGTGAATCTTTCAGGACAGATTTATCATCTTTGGACACAGCTAAATCTGTAGTGTCTTTTGTACTTGGATCTTTGTGGTCAATTTGATCAAGAAATGCATCCTCGATTGGCATTTGAAGAAAATGAAGCATACACTGAGCTTTTGTTTTTGTAGCAACATGCTCTGCAATCTCATTCCAATTTTCCTTGAAGATTTCTAAAGCTTCAAGGAGAAGAAGAGTCTCTTGATCTGTCCACTTACCACTACCAACGCCAGGGGCCTCAGCAGGCTCCATTAATATGAAATCGGACGATGACATATCTGAGCTGAACTTGCCACTGTTAAAGCAGTCCGTACACAGGTCAAAGTCTGCCTGTCAAAATCTTAATATTAGCAGAAAGAATGAATACTACCACAAACAGTAAGATGGTGGAACAGGGTCATAGATAAATTCTGTATTCCTCTCTATCTCAGATATTTAAAGCCAGAGATGAAAAGATGGAAAGAAAAAGATCCATTTATGCGGATGGAATGAAAAATAAGTAAAGAGACAAAATACCTGCTTCGGGCAGTGGTAGCGTTTGCGAGAGCAATCAGCTGAACAGGAATTGCAGTGATATTCGACTGCTGGACCCTCTTGCTTTAGCAGTTCATCACCAGCTACCGGATCTGGAAACAACCCTGATGGCATAGCTTGTGCTGTGAGACGAGGCTTGTGAACAAGAGCAGGGCAAGCCTCATCTGCTTGAAATCGATATAAACTGTTAAGCAGTGACTCCTTATCCCCTAAATCATCATCATCAGCAGCAGCAGAACCAGTATCTGCCGGTGGGAATGGGTGGAAATTGATTAGGCCCCAGTAGTCCAAGAACTCCATCACTTCCTGCTTTGCTTCTGTATCTCCAACCTCGAGTTCTGTTAAGTCTTTTAATTCTATTTGTGTGTTTGGATTGGAATGAAACTTCCTCATGATCCAGTTCCGTATTTCCCTATATACCTCAGAAGTGCGACCTTCCAACTTCCCATTAAAGAAAGACGGCAACGAACGCTCCTCAAGTAGGTGAATATTCTCCCATGAAAACCAACCTTCAAAGAGTTTGAAGTACAGGAACTCAAATTACAAACTGTCCTTTACTTTAATAAAAAACGTATAGATGACATGTTGTGAAGACTAAACAATACCCAACAACTCAACCCCTAAACTTCAATCTCATATTACATTCTAGCTCAAATATTTACCATAAGATAAGGACTAAGAGCATCAATTCAAAGCCTAAAGCTATTCACAGGAGTTTCTACCAGAAAATACTTTAGTATCACAAAATGAGTTAGTATAATTTCAACTTCAAAAGAAAAATAAGAAGAAAATATTTTCACATTATGATCTCTCTTCTATCATGGACTAAATGGATAATGACCATTCAACCCTAGACATTCACAAGTTAGTGTTATATCTCTCCTCATTTCCAGATAAAACCTAAGATACCTCACAAAATTCTTCAAATTCGCCAACTTTGGAAACTCTCCATGTAAAATTTCTAAAATTCACAAAGCAAAAACAGTGACAAATCTGTAAAGAAATCGAGAATTTGGTTTAGTCAGTAGAACGAACCGCAATGATTAGGCACCACATGAGTATCACTTTCGCGAGATCTAATTCCTTCGAAATCAGCTTCGATCTTAGCCTCCAAAGCCTCCCACTCACGGATCGCTTTGTTTCGTTCTTCTTCCTCCTTGGGTTTCTCTCCGTCACCGACATTCAACACCTCCGACGACTTCACCCCAGCCGCCGACGGAATATTGCTCGGTGCTTGACGAGCTCTAGTTAAAGGCCCGTTATGTACCGGAGAAAACGAAGCAAGCATCGCTTTTTCTCGAGTCAACATCCTCTTAGACGACATAGAAGACGAATTCGAAGACCCACCGAGAGCATTCGCTTTTCTTTTAAAAGCTCCGCCGCGTCGACGCGTCGTCGTCGGTTCAGATGCCGGAGGATCTCCGGAATTACCAGCAAAAGCTAGGGTTCCAGGCTCACGACGTTTCTCCTCCATCTCGAAGCCCCAAATCTTCGAAGTTTCCGTCGTCTCTCTATCTCTCAGTGGTTTTTCTCGCTTTGCTACAACAAAACCATTTTCAAGCTTTTAGCAAAAACGTTTCTATTTCCCAATCCCAATTTTGCTTCTTCTCCTCCTCTCTTACTGTAATTTTGCATTTATTTGGGGGCGTAAAGTGAAAAAAACTCGATACTGCACGCTTGAACCGATCCGAACAGTTTGGTCTAGCCGTTTAATTCGAATAAACTGAACCAATATAATTGATTTGAAGCTAAACTGTAATTTTAGTATGGTTTATACCAAATTAAAGTGACATATTTGATTAACATCTGAAGTTGAACTAAAAATCTTAACCGTACGATCTCCTATATATTATATACTCAGTTTCATTTTGGATAGTATTCGTAAATCGTAATCTAAAAAATCGTGGATCGGCTTTACAATACTGTACATCATATTATGCAGTGGCTGAACTAGAAAAAGTATTTGTGAGAGTCATACTAATTTTCCGATGTACAAAAATATATCTAATATCTTAAGTATTAAAAAATAATATCGTAACAAAGAAAAATGAATGTAAACAATATGGGCGTTACAAAGCTTACGAGATTTACGTGTCGATGATGTAGTCAATGGGAGCTGCTTTTGAAGCTGTGAACAAAGCAATAGAGTGGCCGCGGTACCGGAGTCTTCTTTCACATATTAGTGCACTCCGGTCTTGTTTTCAATCTTGTTCATTTGAACTTGAATCAATAGGCGCTAATTCCATTGCCCGTGAGATCTCGTCGAGTGTTACTCGTGATGGTAGATTTCAGTCCTAGTTAGCCCGTGGAGGGCTGGCATGGCTACATAATTGTTTGGCTCGCGAAGCAACCTTGTAGCATTTTGTCCATTTTCTTTTGGATATTGTTGTTTTGATTTGACTTTGTTTTATTTCATGAACTCTTGGTTTCAATAAAATCAGACGTTAACTTAAGTTTGACTTCAATGGTGTCAAATGCAAACCACGGTTGCAAAAAAGGAAGAAGTTGTATAAATAGACTAACTAATAGAGATAATTAGGTTTAATTGATTTTCATGAGCTTATTTTTATTTTAAGATTGTTCATAATGAAGTTTTATTGGGCTTAACACTTTTAGTATTTATATTTACTGAGTTTATAGTTAAACTAAAATTTAGTAGGGGTCAATAGTTATTTTGGATTAGGGTCAATTTAAAATATCTTATTATATAAAAGTTTGATTCGTCAAACGTGATAATTAACATGATCGTGACATGCGTCAAATTGGCCGACTAGATTTTGACACGTGTTAATTTTTTCTTAATTACATACCCAAATCTAAAAGGAATTATAATATGAAGTTGAAAATAATTTGATATATGAGCAAATTTTTGTAAATTTCAAACAGATTTAGATTTACATATCCAAATCTAAAAGAAATTATAATACGTATAATTTTTTTTCTATTTACATATCCAAATCTAAAAGAAATTATATATGAAGCTGAAAATAATTTGATACATGATTTTTTTTTTGTAAATTTCAAATAAATTTAGGTTTACATACCCAAATCTAAAATGAATTATAATATTTGAGAAATTTCAAAAAATGCCACTTTTTCAAGTGTCACTTTACAAAAATGCAACAGGTTTGAAATCTTTACAAAAATACCACTTTTTCAAAATTATTTTTTCTTTATATTATTTATGTTAGGGTTAATTATGTTCTATTAGGGTTTAGTTTTAAGTGTTTAGGGGGTTTTAGGTGTCAAAACATTTTTTAGGGTTTAGAATTTTAAAATATAGGCTTTATAAATCTATAATTAGTGACATTTTTGTAAATGGACACCCCTAAGTGGCATTCTTGCATATGTACACACAAAAAGTGGCATTTTTGTAATTGCCCCATAATATTTTGCCTTTATATAATAAGATTTTTGTGCATTCTAAATCTTTTCACCAAAAAATTTCAAATTTCAATAATCATCACATAAATAATGTATACTCAACCCAAAAAACGTTAATTATTTAACTTTAGACCAGTTAAATAAAAACGTGTTTATCGTCGTACTGTAGTACGTCTTATCAGAAAGTGGGAGGCGATAAATTTAAAGAAAAATAATGAGTTTATAGGAATAAACTTTCTATTATTTGATGAAAAGGTTAGTGTGTTTGTATTTAAAACCAATAAGAGTTTTCATTCGTTGATAATTACTTGATCAATGTCTAACTATAAGTTGATTTTAATTTAATGCAGAAAAATACTATCCAAGGCTCTGTGCATTATTCGCTTCTTGCAACATTTGGGAATTAATTAAAATTGTTGTTCCAAGCACGTAACTGTTGTTTACAATTTACATCATACTTTTTTTATTGTCCGTGTATTTTAAAAGTTGTTATGATCTAATCTTGATCTATTGCATATGTGCAAAAGTATTAAATAACATTTTTGGCCAATTTACTTTTACGTTTATCATTTTATATTCACTTTATTTGGACAACACTCCTTCATGAATAGGAGCTTCCTCGATAAAATTATTTTCATAACTATTAAGAGAGAGAAAAACCACTATTACGAGAAAAAACAATTATGTAGTAGACATTAGTTAAGTTTGAATCGTTTTATATTTATCCTCATTTACGTCCATTTTTATTTATCTTACTCTTAATATAAATCATTTTATACTCACTCCTTGAAAAAAAATATTCCATTTAATTTTTTTCTATAATTTTTTTTATGTATTACACAAAAACTTATTTGACATATACCATTTAATTTTTTTCGACAACAATAATTCAAATGACAAACCCATGCAACGCACGAGTACTTTACCTAGTTTAATATAAATTACATTGGTTTTAAAAAAAATTATGTGGGTCGTCAAGTGACCCCTCTCCTAGTAAGCTACCTCCGCCACGCATATGTTTCACATGTCCTTAAGTGTGTTTGGAAAACAAAACTAAACCACCTATTAACAGAAGTCCTATTCGAATAATATATGAAGAATAAAGGAATGTTAAGACTTAAAATATCCAAACGAAAAATATTTGATAATTGGAAAGTAAGCAAAGTCAATTTTGAAATGGAACTTGCAGTACATTATCTCTAGTGTATACCAAAAAAAAAAAAACATTTTCATGATCGATTTGGGAGTTGGGACAATAATCAAATCCTATCCAATTTGGGAACAGGATCATGTCTATATAAAAAGAGAACCTCTAAACTCTAAAAAGCTCACAAAAACAAACAAAGCAAAGAAGAAACAAAAAAAAGAAGATAAAAGAGATTCATTAATCAAATTAAAGAAGAAGAAGCAATGGGTCGCTTAGGGTCACGCAAGCTACTATTAGTCCTTGTTACTGCATGCGTCTTCTCCGGGACAGCTGAGGCATGGAGCTGGAGTTGGGGCTCTGGCCAGTCCGGTTCTAGTTGGGGCTGGGGATGGGGCTCCGACAACTCTGGCGGTTCTTCTGGCTCGGGTTCAGGTGGTTCAGATTCGAACTCGGATGGTTCTAGCTTTGGTTTGGGTTGGAGCTCGAACGGAACAGATACAAACTGGGGTTGGGGAAGTAGCTCGGGCTCAAACCACTCAAGCGGTACTGGCTCTACGCACAACAACCAAACGTCCGCATCAAACCACTCAGGCAGCGTTGGTTATACACACAAGAGCCACACGGCCCCATCAAACCACTCAAGCGGCACTGGTTCTACACACAAGAGCCACACGACTCCAATATCGTCAAGAAGAAAGATTGAGGTTACCGTGTGGAAGAATGGATTCGATTACAAAGAATGGGTTTCAAAGCATGCTCCGTTTTACATCAACGATGTTCTTGTCTTCAAGTACAACAATGATCAAACCCAATCCAAGAAGCAAAACAACAACGTCAACAACGATGTCTACTTGCTCCAAGACTTGAAGAGTTACAGGAGATGCGATGTGACCAGAGGCAAGAAGCTAGAAGCAAGAGGACACTCCTCGAGCTCATCATTATTAGGGTTTAAGTTGCTTCTCCGTAAGGCTCAAACTTACTACTTGGCAAGTGGAGACCACAACGGCTGCAACCACAACATGAAGTTCTCTCTCTCACCGATCCCTCGCCCGAATTCACACAATAAACCCTAAAATCCACTTTCACTTGTTTCTTGTTCTTTAAACTTTTAGGATGTTACGTTTTTCTGTTGCTCTCTGTTTTTGTTTCTTCCTTCTTGTTTAAGGCAAGTAGGCAACTATGGATTGAGATTTAGAGAAATACAAATATCATTCTGCATCCATTAGAATCTTTTTTTTTTCTTCTTCCTTCTCCTTTTATGCCATCGATTTTGTTAATTTAATTGTGTTTGGTAGCCAACAAAAATCATATATTTTGGATCATTAATATCTATAACAAAATAAATAGTAACCGATCAAACATGATTTGTACTTAGATATATATACTCAAGCAATTATCTTGATTGTAAAAAAAAGGAAGATTAGTTAGAATAACCTATTTTTTTTAAAAAGATAGCTAGAATAATCTTACTATTTTTTTTATTGTTGAAATAACCTAGTCTAGATTTTTTTTTTTTTATAGTACCAAAATTGTCCTTCGCAGACTCTGCCGAGTTATTGGCAGATTCTGACGAAACATTGGCAGGCTCAGCCGAAATATTGGCAGACTCTATTGATATATTGGCAGACTATGCCAATATCTAAAAATACGCAGACTCTGCCGAAACATTGGCAGACTCTGCCGAAACATTGACAAACTCCGCCGAGGTATTGGCAGACTATGTGGAAACATTGGTAGACTCTACCGATGTATTGGCAGACTCTGCCAATATCTAGAAATATGCAGACTCTGCAAAACTTTGGCAGACTTTGCCGAACATTGGCAGACTCTGCCGAACATTGGCAGAGTCTACCAATGTTCGGCAGAGTCTGTCAATGTTTCGGCAGAGTCTGCCAATACCTCGGCAGAGTCTGCCAAAAACAATTTTGGTATTATGGAAGAAAAAAAAATCCAGAATAGGTTATTTCAGCAATAAAAAAAAATAATAAGGTTATTCTAGCTATTTTTTTAAAAAAGTAGGTTATTCTAAGTAAATTTTTCTAAAACAAAATGAAAAATGTATAGCAAGATTTCTTAATTTATATTAAGAGAAAAAATCAAGAATCCTTTACCTATATAAAGAGCTAAGAAGTAAAGAGGTACGTGACTTCTGGTTTCCCATAGAATTGAAAGAAATTTTGAAAAGAAAGACGGATTTGGATATTGAATATTGAATAATGATTTAAAATTTAACTCAAAATCCTAATTAATCAAAATTAAAACTCAATTTTGTGAAATGGAATTTGATATCGAATTGAATCACGGGTTTTTACCGGTTTAAGTGGTTCAACTCAATTTCAGCTAAGTGAACGATTCCCGGTTTGACATGTTAATCCTGTCTGTTTTTCAAGTTGGTACATATACAATACAAGTCACATCTTTTAGTTAAAAAAATAAATTACTATTTTTTGTTGTCAAATAATTTTATACCATAAAAAGAATAAATGTTAAATTAGGAAATATTTAAGCGTGTTGACTCTTTTTTTCTTTTCTTAAGTGAAATTGAATTGTTTTTAAAAAATGTATTATCGTGACAAGATAATAGAACCTATGTAACGTAAACTAATAGATTTGACTAACAATGGAAATCTAAAAAGATAAGGAAATCGCATTTTAATGGAGAGTATATATATATCTATACCTAACACAAAATACACAGACACACTCTAAACCTGAAATTCCGTATATAAACTCATTCTCTTCCTCAAGTGTCATCGATTAAAAACCCCCTAAAAATCAGAATATCAAAATCATTTCATCTTTTCCAACAAAATTATGGTTCTTTACGTCGAGATTGACAATGTACCAGACAGCTTCATCTACTTTGCACCGGTCTACAAATCCGACCAAACCACCGATCACGACGACAATAATCTCCACAAAAACCAAAACTTCTTGTTCGATTTCCAAGTTCTTTACACTCGAGCCCCTGAGCCTGCAGATTCAGACGGAGATCTTGATTACGACAAATAATTTAGAATCTCTAATCATTCGTCAAACTCACGTGTTCGACAGAGATTGGCTCATAGGTGGTGATAAAGATCATATACGAGTCACCGTCTTTCATATTCTCGATATGATCCAAGTCCCTTCTTACAGGGAGGTTGTTATGACACTCACTGAAGAAATCTTGGATCTGAAGAAACGTGATGCATTGTCTACATTACCAGAAGTGGAGAAGATTAACGTAGAGATATATAGATGTTATGGTCTGGACGTTTCCCGATGTTGTTGAAGACGACGTGGATGTGAAATTAGCGGTGGCTCCAGCAAGCGATGAGGCCGTGGAGAACAACTTTGAGACGGTGGTTCTTGAGAAGGAAGGCTATTGTGTGATATGCATGGACAAGATCCAGGTTGGTTCGGATGTGGATGCGGGTCGAATGCCGTGTTTGCACGTGTTTCATCGTACGTGTGGTGTGGATTGGCTTGAGTAGTGGGATTTGTCCTGTGTGCCGTGCCGTGTTTCCGTCTTAAGTAACCCTAAGACTTTAATGTAAGCCCTAATTCTTATGCTAAATATGGTTGATGATGTAATTGGATCATTGTTCTTCTGTGTGTGTGTTTTTTTTTTCTTTTTCTTATCTTTCGTTCATCTATATCGTTTGAATAAAACTTAGATTCTTATTAATAAGTCTCTTGTCCTCTATCAAATTCGATCTTGAGTATTTACTTTTCCTTTCAAATCTTGTTTTTCTTCTACTCCAAGAAAGTGAGACGATCTATTCAAGAAATCAACTCATTAATCTTCTCAAGTCATTAATTACAGTTCCAAATCTTATAGCACCAAGATTGCAATTAGAAAACTCACAAATTGCTTTTATATTGCGTGGATTAAAACCGAAAACACACACAAAAAAAAAAAAAAATGAATGCGTGACCAAAATTTTTCCTACAAGGAGATTGGTATGATATGTACATTACTTAAAAATCTTGGTGTAAGAAGTTCTCAAAAAGAGTTCCTTTTAGTGTGGTTTGGACCTCTTCCCAGTTCTGTACATGTTGTGACAATGAACCTCGATGAATCTTCACTTGCCGACTCTTTAACTCACGTTTTGGTACCTTTAGAAACTCCTGTACATCGTCTAGTCTCTGCATTTTAAAACTCAACTCAGGACAAATAAGAAGAGAACAACAATCAATGAGTGAAACTAGTTGAAAAAGAAAAGATGTAATTAATCACCGTGCAGTTCTTGACAACATCTTCGTAGTAGATAAGTATATGGCGAGTGGTATTAAAGTAAGCCAATGCTTTCAAAGTCATTTCTTGAACCTGTTTGAGATCGGTTACCAACAGAGTTGTGTTGATCATTGGCTTATAGCCCGCCAATATCTCAGCTTCTTTGGGCGAATGGACGTGAGATTTGTGAGTCCCGTTTAATAGCTTAGCATCTCTGTCATAAGAGTTTGCGAGTACTGATATCATGCGCCGCAATATGTTTCTTCTGAAGAGAAAAATTGCAGAGACGCCTCGGGTTTTAAAGTATTCTACTATTTCTTCATGATGTTTCATCAAACCCTACAAGGTTCACATTACGAAATCCATCAAAAGATATAGTAATTACATCCAAAAATCCATGTTTTCAGTTTATATAGGACTTGGCACTTTGGCAGTACTACATTAAACAGAGGTTACCAATTAAGAGAGAAACTTCAGTTCGTCCAATATCAAATCACACCCTCCTTAATATGTCAAGAAATCATCCAAACCATAATTGTTTAAATGTTAAGTTCCACAGTTGATTCAGGCCACTTTCTTAAATTTCAACAACCGTAAAGACGTTTACTAGTCCAAACATGTCTCTTTCACAAATGATAGTGATTCAGAAATTCTGATAGTTTTGTTTTCTAAAGCAAACACATCTCTATTCAGAATTGAAGACAAACCATTGCAAAAACAGAACCAGATCCTATCACCTTGAATCAACTCACAAGTAGTTAGTTGTAAGCAACAGTGACCAATAGACAAGGATGAAATGTAGCACAATCTCTTTATGCAAGCACTCGAATGGAAACAGAGCAGAATCGAAACATAAAAGTAAACGTCACAATGTCCGGAAAATATCAGTGACTTTGAAAAAACTTTACCTGATTAAGCATCCATTTGAAGCCAACAGCGGAAGTGCACTCATTCTTAGAGGCACTACTCAACCAATCTAGATTATAGACTTTGTCAAGTGTCTCAAAAATGGTCGAAACATTAGCCCTCCTATCTTTTACCGAAAAGATCTCTCCATTCGAGCTTATGTTAGTATGATTGTTAAGTAAAGTCTCAAACCAGCCACTACCAGATCTCTGCATCGAGAGAATCGCAAAATATCTAACCGGTTGGCAAGAACATTCATCCCTAAAAACCATTTCAAAACCCACTAATCAATATAAGAAAATCATAAAGGCTCAAACTTTTTATCTAGTCTCTCTCTTTAGTTACCTGTTATATGTCTTTGGTTTAGGGTAATGCACAAATGGAATGTCCCATGGTTCAATGTTAGGCTCAGGACAAGGTCTCTCAAAGACTTCAACGTTCAAGAAACCATAGTTAATGGGACTGACTCCTATTTGTTTCAGACAAATCGAGCAAATGTACACAGCGCAAACCATTACAAAGAGAAGAACAACCATTCTTAATACAAGTGAAGATTTTTTAGGAAGCTTCAAGACAAAACTATCCTGCAAAAACAAAAACAAAAAAAAAACAATAAACATTTATGTAGAATAATCAAGAAAATCTTTTTATATTTATAATGAAACAGACCCAGATGCGAAAGATTCAATTTTTATGTAGAATAAAGAGTAAATGAATATGAAACTAGTGGACAAAATCAGCTAAAAGATTACTCCCAGAAAAGGAAACCCTAATCAAATCAAGATCACTCACGACACGAACAGATTAGAACTGAACAAGAGCGTAAAATCTAGAAGCCACAGATATTACCTTGGGAAGGAAAGAAGGATCGTCGGCCATGGCTGCCTCGATAGAGAGAGAAACAGAGAGAGAGATCGGAGCTTAACAAGGAACAGAACAGAAAGACATTGAATTTTTCAGACACTGATACAAGAAAAGAAAAGAAATTTTCGCCCACAAAAAACGAATTTTTTTTTAGAGACTAAACTTTTAGAGAAAACACAATGATTAGAGAAAGCCCAAGATCGTTGTGTTTTTTTACTCTCTTTTTTTGGTTTGCTTGAATTTGGGTTGCTTCGAATTTACGGATATCGAAATATTATTAAGATTATAAAATGCGCCATTGGAATTTAAATGTTTTTCGTTTACAGAATTTGCAGAGGAGAGAAAAGCAAAAAATAGAGCGTAAACCCCGAGACGAACAGGTCAAGCATTTAAAAATGATGTCGTTTTTGCTGACATGCACCATGCTTGACCACTATCAGCTTCTTTTTAAATTAAAAAAAAATACTCATTATAATATAACACAAGTTTTTAATTCGTGTGACAGATGCTATTTTTCTGCGGTTTGACCTGTGCTTTTGTTATCCAATTTATTCGATTATTGGGTTATAGACTTATTAACTTGCTTAATCCATGCGTTTAATTTCCTTATTAATACTTATAAAGTGATAAGTAGTCTTTCCATTTTGAAAACCTTATCATAAGGTAAGTTTAATATAAATTAATTGTTTTCCACAGACTCATCCTTAGTGAGAAACCCAGCATCGAGAATATGTATATATTTTGTTCATATCTCAATGTTTGCATTATTATCAAAGGATTCTTTGATTCTTTGGCAGATTCAGTAATATCATGGATTTTTGTAGTGTTTTTTTTGGAGGACCACCAAAGCATCATCGTCATTTTCATCAACTTTGCGTTTTTGTAGGATAAATTTGGGCTGTGAACAATAATTCTTTTTTTTCAACTAAATATTTCATTAAAAATAAAAAAGTTTTAGGTTTATAAAACGAATTATAAACCTATACAAATTTTGCTAATATTGTATCCTTTCTTATTGTATCTATCTCAAAGATACTCTATCAAGTTCATGATCACGTATACTTCATGTGATTTCTCACTATTCTTTATCTGATCACCTACGTAAGTTTTTTTTTGTGATAACTCATAAGTTATATATAAGCTCTTATATACCTATACATAAAACCGATAAACATTTGGCAAATCAAGCATCTCCAAACATAAGACGACACCATTTACATCCTAACATTCCTCGTTCAAGCTTGCACCTACCTCATATGGAGAGAAATGAATATGAGATTACACACCTCGGAATCAAGGTCTATGAAGTCATTCATAAGGATATCAATACCACAATCCGCGCTAAACTAGCAACTACTGCTTCATCGTCCTCTCGGCTTCTTCAAGAATCACATCTTCAATTATGGTTTCTACATTTCTGCTCAGCATAACAATGACTCGTTCCTTCTCTTAATTATTTTTTTTATTTAATTTGATATTTTCGTACTCCGTCTGTAACAATATTTGCTTAAAGAATTTTGTTCTGTATAAAAAACCTTGTTTTGTATAGAGTGTCTATATACACATGTACATGTTAGTAGCTTCATCTTAGTGGGAGCTACTAGTTCTTATATTTTAATATATTTGAAAATCGACACAAAATCTAGTATTATTGATTCTTTGATTTTGAAATCCATATTCAAATCCAGTGTTATTGGTTCCATGATTTATAAATACTAATTTAAATCACGTGTTATTCAATCTACGAATTTAGTTATAGATTTGACTTAAATTTGATTTTAAAATGAATTTGAATGGATTTGAAAGGATTTTCAAGTAAAAAATACAAAGAACCAAATCTGATGTAAAACCCTCATATTTCTAAATATTATCAAATCCTATAAGATTTCCAAATCCATTCAAATACAAGAACCAATATATTTTCACATTTATTTTAAAAATCTTGTTTTGTTTTTGGAGTGTCTAAATAGATTGATTCTTTTCGTGTATTACATTATGGAATTTATAATCCTAACATTTTTAGTTTTTTAATATCCATTTATCATCCACAACATACGCATCTGAACTGCTCCATATAGATAAAAAAATATGTTTATTATCGCCACATGCGATGCGACCTAGCTACATTTTAATTTATCTACAAAAGTGTTTTTTTTTTTTAAGTTCTCTACAAAAGTTGCATAAAAACATGGATTATGGATGTTGTAAAAATGAAATTTGGTCAAATAAATCTGAATTTCTTGACACCCGGTTTTCAACTAAGATTGACCCAAAAAAAAAAAAATTGTAAGTGTTGGGAATGCTTGGAGTAAAAATCGTCGGTAATATGCTAAATAAATTCTTAAAGAGGTTAGTATATTTTCAATGCTAATTAGAAATTGGGTGATGAGAAATTGGAAAACAACTTGATAATTGTATCACCATTAATTTTCCCTGATATAAAAACATTGGAAACACAAAAGAAGAAAAACTCTTCAACCGCAAACAATTTTTACATCGGCGAAAAAAAGTGAGAAGTGAAAAACAAAAACAGAGAAGCAAATGAGCAATAGATCAAGGCTCTAACAAGAGCAGAAGCCCAAAAACAAAAAAAAAAATATCAAAAGAAGAAATAGAAACCTCTTGAATAATTGTTGTAGAAGTGCTTCTAAAGTTCTAATGGTGATAAAAAGAACTTCTCTTGTGATCTTTCTTGGACCTCACGAATCCTAGCCCTAATCTCCCTCTCCACCAACCACTCGACCCTTTTGATTTGTTTCTCAACGAATCATCATCTTCTTCACTAAGTTCTTCCCTTAGAGTTGACATTCTCTTCGAAGTGTTAACTTCTTCCTTGAGAGGCAAGATCATACCATCAAAGAAGATTTCATCAGCAGTGATCATTGAGAAATTCTTAACTCCAAATTCGAAATCATCTGACGAAACTGGTGCCTCCTTGTAGTTGATCATCTCTTGCTTAGTCGCTGCGAAACCGCTAGAGAATGAGATCCTTGGCTCTGCGTATGAACCCAACTGATGATGTTGCTTCATGTTCGAACACTCTCTTTTTTATCTTTCTCTGATCTCTCTATCTTTCTTTTTTTATTCTACTGTATTTGTTGCAGTCTCTAGCTAGTGGTAAAATGTATGTATTTATATGATACTTGTTAGATTCATATCTTCTTATTTTAATATAAATTTATAAGGGATAGATAATTAATTATACATTACTATTGTGTATGATGTGATCACACACATACACAAAGGGACAAAAATGTGTTGTCTCTTTGAGTTTAGAGATCTGAAGATTAGATTCTTAATTGATTTAAGTTATCTTCATATATAAATAACTTATAACCCATTTTAAGGATCAACAGCGAGGAAATGTTAAAAAGCTAACAAAGTAATAGTCTCTTGATACACAAGAAGAGCCATGTATGATATTTTTAAAAAAGCAATACTACTGATCTATTTAATTGTCGTTGGAAGATAAAACCCTAAATTAACGCATTGGGATGTTTTGCACATGTACGTTTTAATTTGATGCACATGCATATTCATAAAAAGTCGCAGGCAATTTCTGAGATATTTCCCAAATTAACTTTAGTTGTTTTTATGCTTCTTCATATAGAATCTGGGATTAAAGATAGTAATAATTTGTTGGCTATCAAAATTCTCCAAAGGTTATTCAAAAATTGTTTGTTTAAAACATAATTATTTAGAATTAGAACCAACAGAAACTTTAGAAACTATGGATTTTCTCATAATAACAGACAAACTGGCCCGAGTAATTGACAATTAATTACTTTGTATTATACACATCTCAAGTTAAAGAAAGACCCACGCATGTGATGATAGCTATTTATTGGCTAATTGAACACATACACACTTCGTTCTTCTGTTCTCAGTACTCCAACAACCAAGAAACCTATATTATTCAAACATTAATTATCTACTCATTTTCAATTGATTTTTGAGTTGGAAATTTATGAATTGTATTGGTTTTGTTAACGAGTCATTTGGACATTTTCTCAATCTTTTGTAAATGATGTGAAATGAAATTTTCGTGCTTAACGATTTTGTAGAAATGACAAAGCCACTTGTTCCAACAGATCTGAATGTAGAATCTAAATATCCATCTAATAGTGACGTCGACTTATTTATAGATTAAGTGTATTTTGTATATATGTGAGAGTGTCTCTCTCCTGTGGTCTCCCATATAGTGAACAAAAGTTGTCTCTTACAGTTCACAAAATATGAGAAAGTGTTTGTCTTCTTGTGTTGATTTATGCATCAAACAACATTATTATAAAGTAACAAAAACAGTGGCTCGACGTACAAGGTCCGATCTTGGATTTTCACTTGTTCTTGTGTGATATTTTAAGAATAAATTATAGTAATGAAAAGAAAGAAAGAAGGTTCGGTGAACTCCGTGCTGCTTTCCACTTCCATTTCCATTTTCATTTCCATTTCCATTTCCATTTCCATTTCCATCTCGTACACTAAACCCAAATATCATTACTCGTTAGTCAATGTTGTCGGTGTTTTATTCTATATAAGCAAGTGATGATTCCAGTTAAGTATGGATGGGCAAAAGTTATATCCGAAATGTCCAGCTAAATTTTGGGGAAAACAATAGTTTTTTTATAGAGATTTGAATAGTACGTTACTCGATTTTTTTTGTTTTCTTTTATTACGGATACTTGAAATTTAAATATCCTCTATGTCACACGGCAAAAATCAATAAAATATTCTGGCTGTGCTTGGAGTGATGCTTTTAAATATTTAGAAAAGACACATTTTCACCAAACATGATTTAGTGTTTTATTTTTTCTAAAGACTCTAAAACATTTGTTTTTCTTTTTTTGTCATGTTTTTCTAAAGTTTCGTTGGATGACTTTTACTTGAAAAAATTAATAATTTTAACTAATTTTTTTTTTCCCATAATAATTTAAATGTCTTTCTAGATTAATATATATTTTATTAATAAAAAATCGATTGATTAATTATTATTATTACTTTTTTCTATTCTTTTGAAATCTATTTTTATATAGATCAATAAATTATTAAAATTTCACAAAAAATGAAAATAATTTTTTTTTTGGTGAACTTCAACAATCATAAAAAAATAAATGCTATGAAATTTATTTATTTTAGAGTTTCTCTATTAGATTTATGTTATAATTTATATTTTTTGCAAAAAGATATTTCCAAATATTACAGTCACAACTTATACAGTTTCCATTATCAAACAGTCTTTTATTAATATTTAAAATAATAGTTACAGCATTTACAGCCAAAATTCTAAAGTAAAAGTCTATAGATAAAGACTTGAAAGACGCTTGTCAAGCGGCCCCCTCTATCACATGATATATATATATATATATATATATATTTTTTTTTTTTTTTATCACATGATAGATATTAAATATCTATAGACTGTATTGGAAACTCATGTTCGAAAAGTCATTGTGCACTAATTCGATGAAATCTCTATTGTTGGTTTAGAATACTTTAGAGTTCCGAAAATATGAAAATTAGGCCACTAATCAAGATTATTACAAAGATAATTAAAAATTATTGAAGACAGTGTATCTTATCTCTTTGAGCATTTCCCAATGAGATTCTCTTGAATGAATATCTCAATCCAAAAAATTATAAATTAATAGAAAGTAAGAGAGAAAATGAGAATGGGGTTCTCAAATGAACCCACTTACTTTTTAGAGATATTCACTTATTATTTGTCTATATTTGATTGGTCAATGATTTTTTTGATATATCTAAAAATTAAATAATTAAAGAAAATGATTAGAATAATATATTTAAGATACTCATATAGTCTCTTAGAGTATCTCCATCTAAGATTCTTAGAAGAATTTTCAAAAAAATTATATAAAACAAAATATAAATAAAATATAAGAAGGGGTTCTCAAAAGAGGATATTGAAGTTCTCAAATGAGATACTTTAGACACTTTTTCTGCTCTCTTTTGAGAACCTCTCTAATATTTCAAGCTCTTCAGTCTTGTCTTCTACCTATTTTAAATTTTTTGGCATTTTCTAATTTTTTTTAAAAAAATTTATCTGTTTAGGATCGTTTATTTTATTCAAACGGCTATGATAAAGTTTGGTCATC
This sequence comes from Arabis hirsuta, assembly GCA_964056655.1. Lineage (NCBI taxonomy): Eukaryota > Viridiplantae > Streptophyta > Magnoliopsida > Brassicales > Brassicaceae > Arabis > Arabis hirsuta. The sequence continues at coordinate 23,863,064 of OZ053312.1, read as the reverse complement.
AAAATTACCAATTTGGAGATTAAATTTCTTTAAAAAACAACTAGAACTATCTACAAATAATCTAACATTTCTCAAAAAATTTGGAAGTACCTGTAGTTCTCATCTCAAACTTGATCTTTACATAGAATTAGTAAGAGCTTGAAAAATTATCTTTACTACCCGAATATTCCGAACCTATCATCATTATCTGTATTTCTCGTCTCGTTTCTTTGACACAAAACATTGAGTAATACTTTTCTCAAATTATTAGTTCCCAATCTTTATTGCTATTCTCCGTCATGTCCTATCTCAATGCGCGAAATAAACCCCAAAAGTATTGGACTTGTATAGAAAGGGAATTGCATTTATGCGTATGTTCTGCTTTGTAATGTTTATCAAATAAGTAATTCGTGATAGAAGTTCTCAAAAGAGGAGAGATGAGTTCTCAAATGAGATACTTTAGACACCTTCTCTCCTCTTTTGAGAACCCCTCTAATATTTAACTATTATTTTGAGAACTTCTCTAATACTTTAGAACCCTTTGATGGAAGTGGTCTTAGCATTGAAGATGCTCTAATACTTTGTTTCGACCTCCTAATATATTAATATACTTGAATGGTATTACTACTTCTAGATGGAAAATCTGTCTTGTCTTGTACCTATTTTAAATTTTCTGGCATTTTCTAATTTTTTGTTTTAAAGTTTATCTATTTAGGATCGTTTATTTTATTCAAATGGCTATGATAAAGTTTGGTCATCAAAATTACCAATTTGGAGATTAAATTTCTTTAAAAAATAACTAGAACTATCTACAAATAATCTAACATTTCTCAAAAAATTTGGAAATACTTGTAGTTCTCGTCTCAAACTTGATCTTTACATAGAATTAGTAAGAGTTTGAAAATTTATCTTTACTATCCGAATTTCCCATACCTATTCATCGTTATCTGTATTTCTCGTCTCGTTTCTTTGACAAAAAACGTTGAGTAATACTTTTCTCGAATTTTTAGTTCCCAATCCTTTACTGATGTTCCCCGTCCTGTCCCGTCTCAATGCGCGAAATACCCCCCCCCCCAAGTATTGGACTTGTATACAGTAAAACCTCTATAAATTAATAATGTTGGGACTTTGAAAATATATTAATTTAGAGAGATATTAATTAATCGAAATATTAATTTATAGAGATATATACCTGTTTTAGGTAAGAATTTTCTTTAACAAAATTCAAATGATATTCTGTTCAAGAATTTAATTAAACTAATTTGTAAAAATAATATGTATTAACTTGAGATTATGATTTATACTTTTTATTATTGTAATATAATAAATATTAACATCATAATATAATAGCTATTTAAAATTAATACACATTATTAGTACAAAATTTAGAGAGAAAAAAACATGGTTATCGTTATCAATGTTGATGATAAAGTCAGCAACGATATATATTATGATACATTTGGAAAAAATTATGTGTACAAAATCAATTATCGTGTCTATAACTTATCATAAATTTTGGATACCGAAAAAACAATCATAAAAGTTTGTTTGAGATAGTAAGTAGAATAAAAAGTTACATAAGCCAAAAAACTATATATATATATATATATGCATAATTATTCATGATTATTAATTTATAATATTATTGGGACCATATTTTTACATGAGAATTTCAAAAAAATTATTATCTTATCATCTTATCGAATTTCGCAAATTTTTACATTGGCCCGACTCGGGACCGGGATAATTTATTAATTTATGATGATTATTAATTTATAAAATATTAATTTATAGAGGTTTTACTGTAGCAGGGCAAATGCATTTATGTGTATGTTCTAGTTTGTAATATTTATCAAATAACTAATTGGTGATAGGCGCCTGTAGCTCAGTGGATAGAGCGTCTGCTTCCTAAGCTGAAAGTCGAAGGTTCGACCCCTTCCTGGCGCGTTAGTCCTTTTTCTTACTTTTTCATATATTTTAGTAATATTTTATCTTCGAATATTTTGACCCAACAAACAAAAAAAATCTTTTTTGTTGTCACATCTTCGAATCGTCGTCTTTAACTGACCGATCTCTGTCTCGAACTCGGACGGTGTATAACCCTAATTCCTCCCTACTTCTCGCCGCCGAACTTAGCTATGAAGGTTTTCCAACTCGACCGCGGAAACACTCTTTCTGTTTCTCTCTTCTCCGACGTCACTAATTCCAAGTACTCTCTCTCTCTCTCTCTCTCTCTCTCTCTCTCTCTCTCTCTCTCTCTCTCTCTCTCTCTCTCTCTCTCTCTCTCTCTCTCTCTCTCTCTCTCTCTCTCTCTCTCTCTCTCTCTCCTCTCGATTAAACTGGGATACATCTGTAATCTTTCGGATTCTCTTTCTTTCTCTATAATCCAATTATTAGAATTGCGTTTCCGATTGTGTTACTGTTATTAGCTTTCAATTTTCTCAATTTTGTTGAGATCCGAATCAAATATTTGTGAGTTTATTGTGTGTGTATTCAGGGATCTCTTGAATTCGATGCTTGATGGAAGTTTGAAGCTAGAGGTCTCATTTCTCAATGCATCACTTGTACGTTTTTTTTGTGTTTCCACTAATTTTGACTTTCTAAAACGTCTTAGATTGATTTCTTGTTCTTTAACGAATTGTATTGTATTCAATCAGATTCCAGACATTTTTCCTCTCTTAGCTGCTGCTCAGAAAGCACTTGTCTACAAATCGCGCGATTCGTTATCAACCCGAACTCGTCATTCCGAGCTCGTTTACAATTACTCAGGATCTAAGCATGTAAGAACATACTTTGCTTGTGGTTCTTAAACCATTCTTGTGGTTCTTAATCCATTCTTGTAAACTTTGATTATAGCTGTTTTGAGCCGAGTTAAGAAGTTAGTTTAGTGTTGAGAGTCTCTCCATTATTCAAGTTTCTCTGGTTTGGTGAATTGTATTAAGAATAGCGGTTTTCCCCCGCTTCTCTAATGTTTTGTTCGTTTTTTCTTCCAAATAGATTACAGAATCCTTGAAACGATGTGGGATTTCGGAGAACTGTACTTACATTCTAGCTGCCCGGTTCAATGCTTCTCCCGTTGAGGTTATAATCTCTTTCGACATTCCTATGATGCTGCTTTTTCGTGTTTTTTTATCGACCTTGACATGTTTTGAGATTAAAAACAGATGGAGGAGGTGGCTAAATTGATCGACGGGAAGGAGATTGATTTGGAGGAGTTGAAGTTGCAAGCAAATCAAGCCCAGATACTAAAGGTAATGTTTTGGTTTAACAACTATGGTCGTTGTTTTAGTCTTGCATCTTATGTTGTAGAAATAATCTCATTTTCATCGATTCTTTTCAGCATTACAAAATTACAAGCCAAGAACTCGGGATTTCGTCTCTCGGAGATGCAATTGTTTGTCGGATAGCTGCACGCGACGCTTTGTAGAAGAAGATAATCTTTCTTTCTTTCTTTTGTCACCATTTATAGTTTTCTCTCTTGTAAACGCATTTGACAATTCGTTTGTAATGCTCTGTATCTTTCAGACCAAAGTTGGGTTTCTCAACCTCTGCTAGTTTTAACTCTGATTTTTATGAGATAAACATAGAATTGACCAACAAAAACACAAAACTGAGACTAGTAATCACATGTCCTTTACCTCAATATAGTCCAAAGAATCTCCAAGGAATAACAAACCAAGAATCTTACTCACTTTGAATAAGCCAGTTTCACTCTCTTCTTGCACTTCACTAAAAAAATACTCAAACAAGAAAGAGACTAAACTTTATGATACAAACAAATTGCCTGAAAGAGTAAGTAACTACACTTTTGTAATCACTTCCTCCTAAAACTAACACACAATTTAAATTTTCTCACTGGAACATATCAGCAATAGTGTTTCCCGAATCCGAAGAATCGCCATTCCCAAAATCCATCATCATCCTCAAATATTCATCCATATCGCAATCTCCTCCTCCTTGCCATTGCTCCGCTTCAACAGAATCCGTAGCGCTCACGCTCGCACTCGCACTCGCATTCGCTCCTGTATCCTCAGCCGCAACAGGAGACGAAGTGTAATCCACAAAGGGGAAGTTTAGTTTAGCCCGTGGACCACGGAATCCAATCGCGGCTCGGTCATAAGCTCGAGCCGCGTCCTCGGCTGTTTCGAAAGTCCCGAGCCAGACACGTGTAGCTCTCTTGGGATCTCTGATCTCAGCTGCAAATTTCCCCCAAGGTCTCTGCCTAACTCCTCTGTATCCATTCTTCTTGTTCTTCCTCTTCCTTATTTTCCCGCCTCCTTCCGCTTTCTTCGTCGTCGAGCTCTCTCTTCTACTACTAGTAATCCCTCCTTCTTCTTCTTCTTCTACCTCTACTACTTGTTGTTGTCTCTGATTTGGCGCGAAAAAGTAGTTGCAGCCAAGGCATCCTTCGATCCTACAAACTTGACAAGTGTCGGAAACCGACCGTGGCATTCCCGCGCTAATCACTGTACTGCTCTCACCGGAGAAACCCTGAAACGGCGCCGTTTCGTTTTCCCCTGAGATTACGTGTTGCAAGGCGGAGACTATCACTGAAAGCTCTTGCTCCGGTGACAACTGCTCCTGCTGATGATACGGATACCGGGTCCGGTTCCGGGTCTCTTGAGCTGGAGCTCCAACGAAATCGGGTCTGTTGTTAGGATAATGCATTTTTGTGAATTTGATTTTTGGATATATATATATTTTTTTTTTGGTTGACTCTGTTTAGTGTGTTTTGAAGCACCTGGAGAATTTTATTTTTTCCTGTTGTGTTTTTGGGAAACTGAAAGTGGAAAGAGCTCTTATTTATATGGTTCCGTGTTTTTTGAACTGCTTACGTGGTTTGCCAACTGGAACACTCTTCAAACACGGGGTCGTTTTGTGGGTTTTGTTTTTTGGAAACACGTGCGTTTATTTTCTCAGAATAATTTTTTTGGGCATTTGAAAAGGACGTTTCTCTTTTTTTTTTTGGATTGGGTTTTTTAATTGACATGACAGTTCTTCTTTTAAAAGATATTTATAAAATACTCAATCATTTCATCATATGTGACGCTTTTTTTATAAGAATCTTTTTTTTTGTTTTTTAACGTTTTACAATTTAAACATGTTTTAATGAGATTATTAAGCCGAAATCTAGGTGAAGGTACGTAAGTGATTGGTTTAGATTAAATCACGTGCCTTTCTTTAACTTATTTTTTCGCTTGCTATTTTGAGTTCACATTTGTATATAGAGATCAATTTGTCTTTCTAGACTAGATCAATCGTCGTCCTCTCAAAACTCAAAAGTATATCTATCTTTTGCCTTTTTATATACATGTACGGTCGAATCAATCCAACACCATTTTTTAAAGTTACGCCAATAGACATGTGTAATATTATGAATGTGTGATGACAATGTGATGCAAAACAAACAGTGGTAAATTTGACGCTATGGTTAGATTTTTTTTTTTTTTAAACTACCAATTTGTGTTCATGCATGGTGGATCACATATAACAAGAACTACATTTTATTATCAGTAGATTTGCTCGAAAAATCTGTTTTTAAAACATAAGAATATATAGAGAAAAATGTCAAAAAAAAAAATTTCAATGAATTGAAAAGTCAGTGAACTTAACATGATATAAGAGCTAGTTTGGCATAATTTGGATGATTCAAATATGGTATATTGTTGTTTTTAGTGGGATTTAATTCAAAATGAACGAAAAAAGTGTGGTAGAAATCTCAAATCGGAAGTGAGATGGAACATAGATTAGTTTAATTAAGAACATAAATCAATTCGTTTATTGTTAATTAATTTTGAATTAGGAATCCATCCATTTTAATGTTGAGTCAAGTTCAACGCAAATAAAATACCCTAAATTAAATAAATTGATTATTTTATAATGAAATTCTGTTTGAGATAAACGGTAAATTTCAATTAAGCTTATTAAAATCGCACTTTATAAAAATCTAAAACTAATACTATATAGTAGAAGATATGAATCAATCTATTCAATTCTGATTAGTTTTAAGTTAGGGACTCATAAATTTTGACAATATGAATGAATAAGATCTATGTCTATATAAAGATTTCATAGCATAAAAACAAAATTGAATTGGCTTTAATGTACATTCTCACCACTCTTTTTTTTTTGTCATCAACATTCACAGTCTCTTACTTCAAACCACGTTATAGCTAGTTTCAGTCTAAGTTTTCAATTAGTATGATTGATTTATGGTCACTAGTCAGCTATGTATGCGACTTTTCAAAAGTTTTTCGACACATGAAAAAAAGAGAGATCATATTTGCAAAGAATTATGTTTGTAAATTACTTATTCGACGTATAATAATTAGCACAATTTTTATGTGAAAGGTAATACAATAAAGAATCATTATTAGTAAGGTAATACAATAAAGAATCATTATTAGTTTATCATGTACAAATTAAATAGAGAAACTATTTGACGCAAAAATTTATAAAAACAAAAAAAAAATCTCAAAAACTATTTGAGGCAAAATGACATTTCTTGGGATATTTTTTTATAATTATAAAAAAAAAAGATGAAAGGAAATGGATGAAGGAGAAAATAACTTGTCAAAGGTAGAGAATGAAAGCGAAAGTTTGACGGTTTCTAAAAAAACTCAGATATTTCAATGAATTTTTTGAGGTCAAATACTTCAATAATGATTTTAGAAGTGTCCTGAGTGTGTATATGATGATGCTGAGCTGGCTTGTAGATGGATTCAGCAGTAAGCTCTTACGTCATTTATATCACTGTGTTGACGGTTGACCCCTTCTCGACGCTGACCCACCACGTCTTTGCTTTCTAGACTCTCTACAGATTGACCTTTAACTTCTTTTCCATTCTTGGTCTTTGACTTTTGTCCCGTAGCAAATTATAAACAAATATAGCCAAACAATATGCTACTTCTTTTTTGAGAAATGGATTACGAAGAATCTTTTTTCTAAAACTATTTATGAAGAAATTTTGTTATCTACAAATATACATCTTTTAGTTTATATCTATTTTATTTATGGAGAGACTATCTTTTGGTTTGGTAAATATGTAAAATTATTTCAAAATATAAATTTCTAACAGAAACGGTTTGTTTTTTATTGTTCCACAATGAATAATGATAAAAAATTATATATATATATATATATATTTTTTTTTTATTATCGTTTGGATTGTCTCGTACTGTGATGTCACCATTCAAACATCTTTTTGTTTTGGCCGATATAGTATTTGCTCTAATATATTAATTTAGTTTCAAGCTTTTAGAATTAATTCAAAGTTTTATCATAAAATTTAACATTTTATACATAGATCGTCGAGATAAAATAAAATATAAACTTTAGTTGTTTTTTAACTACAAACTTTAATAAATGTCCTGAAAGTTAAGGGCATCACTTTTTTAGAAGCATTGAAAAAAACACATTGACAATAAAAAAAAGTCAACAAATTATTCAAAATCTGGGAACTGTTTGTTAGAATAAGAAAAAGAAAACATTTTACTATGTGGGTGATTGGTCCGGTTATAACTGTAAATTAATTGCTCTATAATTTGGTATATAGACGTTTTTACTGTAACTGTATGATTTGAGCTGTATGATTTTAAAATTAAAATACGATTGGTAAGTATAAGATGTATCCTGTAAAATAATTTTCTGTTAGATAAAATTTGCAAAATAATATAAATAATATTTATATCATAATGTATATGAAAAAGTATATAATTAAATTAAAAATATAGTATATACAATTTTATTTTATATAAGTAGTACATATATAATATTATTTATAGAAGAAAATTAATGTAGTATGTTTACATATCTATAATATATCAGTATGTATATAAAGTAACCCAAATAACTTATAATAAGATGTGTTATGCATTTATATAATATAATAATAATATACATAGAAACCGAAAGAAAAAAAAGAAAGTAAAACAACAAAAATAGGAGGAAAGAAAAAAAGGGAAAACAAAAGAAAATAATTGTGCAACCACATTTTTGTCCTAGAAAATATTGCTTTAGCAAATGAGAGAGTTACACCCAAATTTTTTTATAAGATTGTAGTTTTGAAAATCAGTTTTAAAGCATGATTGATAATGTTTAAAATTTTAGAAAAAAATTAAAACTGTAACTTTTTTTTTACAGTCCAACCAATCACATCTTATGTTTTTACCAATTTGTAAAACTTGGAAAGAAAATAATTACATACATGTGAATAAGACGGCAGGCTGCGATACAAGTTAAAAACAAAAAAAGACAGAAGTAAAAGTATTAGCCACCAAATGTAATGGCACGTTGTGCACGTGCAAAAAAATGATGTGAACACGTTTTTTGCGCTGACCAAACGTTTTTTGTCACTATCTCGCCACGTCATTACTTTTCTTTCTTTCACTTTATCTTCTCTTAATTTGTTTCCCCCACTAACCAATAAGATTCTATGGATTAGTACTAATCCATAATCTACCCTGATATTTAATTAATAACGATTACCAACTCTTCATCCTTCTGTTTATTTTTAAAAAGTTTTACTTTCATTGCTTATGAGATGATTTTTATTTTTTTATTATGAGATAATTTTTCAACTTTAACTTTCTACTTCAAAAATATCTCAACAACTGTAACCGTCCATTTGGAGTATAATGACAAGGCAATGGATGTGTGTCGGTTTATGTATAATTAGAACAGTACTATATGAAATTGGATAATATGGATAGTGGACAAAATATGGATAATTCGTGTATTTAAATCATAAAAGTCTAATTCGAATTCTAGTACGTTAGATGACTTTGGATTTGAAATTATAATTGCCGACAAAAAAAAAAAAGATGACTTTGGATTTAAAATCAGCTGATACTTATTGTTTCAAACTTGTAATTTTTATTATCTTTATTTGTTTAGAACTTTTTTTAATTATCTTTGTTCGGTTTTTTTTTTGTTGTAGTACATGTAGGATAAGAATATCCGTCACATCCCTATCAACAACGGCTTATTATTGTTAGGAATTACAAATCTAAAATAACATGGAACTAAGTAATAATGTAATATATAAGATATTTAGGTCGAGGTTCAATTTTTCCTAAAACGTTAAATTATCTAACCACTTCTATTTGTCTAGTTGAAGGGGTGCCACGCTTTCGGCCTATTTGAAAAATCTGGTAAATGGACTACTCGACGGCTACACCCATCCTACGGAGATTAGTCGTGTGGTAAAAGTCCGGATTACCCTCTGGTTTCAAAAAAAAAAACTTATTACTTATCGGTTTATTTTGAATTGAAATACTTAGTTTAACAAAGGATACCAAATTCCAAATTAACTCCTCTCAAACTCTGGCTGCAATCCTATACATAATATAAATCGATAGATGATCATGATTCCCTATGTAGTTTTAGGTATTTTTGTTTGAAATAAAATAGATCTGCTATAGTTCTACATACATAATTGTCAACCATTGAATCATTGTGAATATCTTGACTACTAAATATTTGGCAACTAATTAAGAGCATATGATCATGATTTGATGCAACAAATTGATGCGTACAATGTGTACTCGTTGCAATATCATATACTCAATGACAGTTGACCAAAAAAAAAAAAATATACTCAATGACAATGTAACTGTAATTTCCTTCTGAGTTATATATATATATATATATATATATATATATATATATATATATATATATATTTTTTTTTTTCATTTATAAATCGTGGAAGTTCGAACCTTTGCCTCATAATGTCTTCGATATCCGAAAATAGTCTTTGGATATTCCAATTTAAAAAATAACCCTCTGTACCAAAGGAGATTTGAACTCGGAGCACAAGAGAACCAACTCGGAACACAAGACAGTTTTCTTCCAGTTGTTTTAAAAAATCATTTTTTATTTGTCTAAAAGAACTAATATCCAAATTTGAGTTGTAGAAATGATATCCAAATTTTATGATTATAGCTGCGTAATTATTTGAAAACGAATCTGCTTACTACAATGTGATAATTGATTTTTTTTGTTTTGTTTTAGAGATCGATGGGGCGACTAGCGTACTGCTTAGAATATAAAACTAAAATAAAACATATGAACTTCTGCTTTAAAAATCCAAAAAGGGTCAACGTATCCAGAAAAAAAAATGCATATGCTTTGTTAAATATTCTTATAAATATGATATAATGCATATACACTGTTAATATTCTTATAAATACTAATGCATATGCATGACATAACAAGATTAAGAATGATGGGAACTCATTAAATTAGCAGAGAAAATGATGTCAATAAACTCAAATAGTCAAACCATAAAGATGCAGAGAATGATGTCATGAGAGTACAACAAACTAAAGCAAAGCAAATCCCTCTCTACTCACACACTAACAAATGTCTACAAATCTTTTTCGCGGACGATATGAATTTTGATTGCGTAAACCAATTTTTTCTTACGCAAGAGTTCACACAAAATGCGGTCTTCTTTCTTCAATTCATTCCTCTCGCGTATGAGCTTCCACCTTCTGAAACAAACACGTCCATCTTCCCATTTTATTGTTCTTCCTTCTACGCTCCCGATTTCATCGATGTATTCTACGTGCTTCGTAAACTTTAAGTTGTAGTCTTTCACCAATTGTGCATGAACAAACTGTATAAGAGTTACACAAAGCAAACAACAACGTTAATCAAACAATTTAAGTTACTACAAAAAAAAAAGAAAAGCATAAGAGTTACACAAAGCAAACAACAACGTTAATCAAACAATTTAAGTTACTACAAAAAAAAAAAAACAGCATACTAACAAAATCTATTGCAATTCTTACCAACTCGTATTTTCTACTCTTCACAACTTCCTTTTTCTTTTTCCCTGGAAAAACTCACACAAACAAAACAGCTTAAAGCTAATCACAGAAAACAACAACTCAAGGGATGAAAAGAGCTAACAATGTATTTAAACTTTGGTCATGCTTCTTTGGATTTTATTGGCAATCTTGACTTCAGAACAAATGTCTTCATTACTGTCTTCTTCGTCATCAGAAACCTCCACAACTTCCTCTTTCAACTTCCCTACTCAAGAGACAAAATAGCTTGTTTATATAAAGCAATCATTGATTATATAAAGCAATCACATGACGAAAAAATAGCAAAAAATGTATCAAACCTTTCTTGCTTCTCGTGATTGTCTCGGATTCAAAACAAGTGTTTGTGTCGTCACTGGTAATAGAACAAACACTGTCTGCTTTGTCATTCTCCACTTCAGAAACCTCTCCAATCTCTTTACATGCATCATGGCGAATGAGAGAGAGAGAAAGATTGAAGAAATGAGGAACAAAGAGAAGAAGATTTGAACATAAAAACTAAAGCTAATATTGTATATAGAATGAGGCTTATGTAGAGAGAGAGAGAGAGTACTGTGGGGCTTTTCAAGCCCATGTCCAACTCTTCCCATTAGTATGATATTGTCCGCTTTGGACCTAGAGGCAAAGCCCGCACGGATTTGTTCTTTGGCTTCTTCCCAAAAGGTCTCATACTAATTAGAGTTGGATATCTCTTATATATTAGACAATTCTTGTCTAAACTTCCGATGTGAGATTTGGATTGATATCCTAACAAATACCTTGAAGCTTGTGTCAAAGCAACAACAACGTTTGAAGTTTTGCATAGAAACAAAGGCGCAATCTTCTCAATCCCTTGTCTTTGCTTTTTTCAATCTTTGGGTGACAATGGCATCTCAAAAGACTCGATGTCACAAGTAACTACCCGTTACTTGTCAAAGTGACTAGAGGATAGTCCGGTCCGGCTCGTCGTTAGTAAGTAATAACCACTGTACAAACTAGAGAACCGGGTGGAACCGGCAACCCCACAAAATCCCGGTTCTCAATTTTCCTGTACTTTTGGATCTTTTGATGACAATTTGCTCGTCTCTATAATTTATTGTGATTTTCTGTGTATGGAAAAACCAAACACTTTTTTATTAGGTGTGATTAAAAATAATATTGGCTCTAATTTATAAAATCACATGTATTTATATATTATTTTTAATAGAAAAAAACAATAAACCTGGTTTTGGTTTTGAGATTGTGGTTTGTCTTGTACTGGCCAAAGTTAGAAGAACCCATCGGATATATTACTTCTGTCTCTTGTCTCTACTTTTTTTTTTTCATATTCAAACGACATCTTTAACAATAATAATTACATCGTCTTGAATGTAACATTGTTTCCTCTCATGATTTCTGTAGTGACAAAATATAAATATGTAATATAATGGTATTATTATAGATTTATAGTTTAGCAAAAAAATAAAATATATATCTATATATAATAGGAAAACAGTTTTTTTGAGAATGATGATGTCACCTTTTTTTTTTATAAGAAAACAAAAATCTCATCTAACGGTTCATATCTCTTGTTTATTTGTTTTGGATGGTCAAGATTTGTTTAAAAATAAAAAGCTGATATCATTGTTAGTCATGCATTTTCGGGAATTTGTAAACAAACGCAATGGTAGCCGTTAAAGACACAACCTTTCACACACATAACCCATGGCAGATTAGATAAATGGAATCCATGATCTTCTCCACAAATTTATTCATCCAACAACTTCCGATAGATTCCATCATCATCCTCGAGGAAAACTCGGCCGCTTCCGATATTTTTCTCTCTCTATATTTCTTATTCTCTTTGATTACCCGCTTCTCCGATCATCGGCCGCTGTTGATTCACAGGTGAACTAAAGGCCTCTCTCTCTCTCTCACACACACACTTTCGATATATCTGTGTTGGGAAAATCAATTAGCACCAATGGCGTAGCAGAATAAATTTCCCCACGCTTATGTGAACCTGTGAGGAGAATATATAATATGGCACCAGCAAATAAAAAATAACGTAAATGAGACAACAAATTATTTTACGTGGAAAACCTCCTCAATGTGAGGAGTAAAAACCACGGGACCGTAGTCCACTCAAAAAATCCACTAGATCAAATTTGAGTTACAACCACGTCCTCCCTGTTTCACAGAACAGATTCAGAGACTAAGGCTCCAAAGAACAATCTCCAACACAAGAAACACCACAAGAGAGCAATACAAGAGCCTAAAACAAGCAGCCCCAAAAGCCCCTAAGTTCACTAGGATTCCGGTCACCAAATAAGATCTCCACCGTACAAATCCTATATAAACAAGTCAGGAATACCTCTGCCAAATTTCAGCTCAATCAAAGAATAATTCACCGTCGGATTTCCCAAACACTCAAGATAACTCCGACTGAAATCTGAACTCGCAACAGCAGCGAACTGCCTCACTAAAAATCATGTCTGAGACGAACCAACCGTTGAAATAGAATCTCCACCGTTGAATATCAAGATCATTGAGTCACGAAGCTAACCTCAAAATTTCAGCCAAATCGGAGCACGTTAAAACCTCCAAACGTTCTCTTGAACAAAATCTGGCGAAACTGTTTTTTCTCCTTCTTTGGTTGCGGAAATGCCTCTTTTCTCTCTTGTTTCTCACTACTGCAAAATTAGGTTAGGAGTCATATATATACTCCCTCATACCCTTAGCCCAATAACCAATTCTCATGGATCATAAGCCCAAGTTTGGTCCATCTCAAACCAAACCCAATTGGTTTCCCCACTAGGAGGAAAACCATCAAACTCCCCCTCCGACTAGGTGGAGGAAACAGCCATTCCGGCTATCTCTCGACAGACTCCAAGCTTCCCCCTCGGCAATGACTTTGTCATCATATCAGCTCCGTTATCATCCGTATGAACTTTTGAAAGTTCCACTTCCTTAGAAGCAACCACTTCACGTATCCAATGATACCTCCTATCAATGTGCTTAGAACGCGAATGAAATGTAGAGTTCTTTCCGAGATGAATTGCGCTTTGATTATCACAAAGCAACACATACTTATCCTGCTTGAAACCAATATCCTCAAGAAACCCCTTCATCCACAGCAACTCCTTACAAGCTTCCGTTGCGGCTATGAACTCAGCTTCAGTGGTAGAAAGTGCAACACACTTTTGTAGCCTTGACTGCCATGCTACAGCTCCCCCTGCAAATTTTACCAAGTAACCCGAAGTAGACTTTCTGGAGTCAATATCCCCAGACATATCAGCATCTGTATAACTAACAAGCAAAGGCTTGTCATGTCCAAATGTAAGCTTCAAAGTAGAAGTCCCTCGAAGATATCTCAAAATCCACTTCACAGCATCCCAGTGTTCTCTCCCTGGATTCGAAAGAAAACGACTAACTGTACCAACAGCAAAAGCTATATCAGGTCTCGTACAAACCATAGCATACATCAAGCTACCAATTGCAGAAGCATATGGAACCCTTGCCATATCTTCTATCTCTAAATCTGTACTCGGACTCTGTTGACTGCTTAATCTAAAGTGTGCAGCAAGAGGAGTGCTTACAACTTTAGACTTGTCCATGTGAAACCTCTGAAGTACCTTCTCAATATACTTCTCCTGAGACAAGTGAATCAACCTCTCACCTCTATCTCTAACAATTCTTATACTAAGAATCTGTTTCGCTGGACCCAAATCTTTCATGGCAAAGAACTTGCTAAGCTGCTTCTTCAACTCCTGAATTCTGCTCAAGTTCCTGCCAACAATCAACATATCATCAACATACAGCAACAAGATGATAAAATCATCCTCACCAAACATCTGCACAAACACACAATGATCAGAAGTAGTCTCCTTATAACCATGCTCCCCCATAACTGACTTAAACTTCATGTACCACTGCCTCGGTGCCTGCTTCAATCCATAAAGGCTCTTCTTCAAGCGACAGACTAAATCTTCTTTGCCCTTTTTCTCGAAGCCTTCCGGTTGTACCATGTAAATCTCTTCCTCCAAATCACCATGAAGGAAAGCCGTCTTTACATCCATTTGCTCAACCTCTAGATCAAGACTCGCTGCCAATCCAAGCACAACTCGAATGGATGACATCTTCACAACAGGAGAAAAGATTTCATCATAATCAATTCCTTTCTTCTGGCTGAATCCTTTCACAACCAACCTAGCCTTGTATCGAGGTAGCAAACTGTTCTCTTCATGCTTAATCCTATACACCCACTTATTAAGCAATGCCCTTTTTCCTTTAGGCAACTTCACCAGCTCAAACATGTCATTCTCATCAAATGACTCCATCTCATCTCCCATGGCATCAAACCATTTATCCTTGTGTTCACACTCCAAAGCTTTCGGGCTCTCCTCCATCAGTAAGTAACACATACTCACTAGGATCATACCTTGTCGATGGTTGTATACCTTTCTCAGATCTTCTAACAACAGGCGGATTCTCAGTAGTTGGTGTCTCACCATGATCGTCACCATGATCACCAATACCATCATCATCATCATCATGTGCAGGAGCATTTGCACCAGGTGTATCAACATGAACCTCACCCTCAACCTGACCGTGGACCGATGTAGAAGGAACAACCTCTGAATCAATCAGACTCTCATATATCTGAGCTGGTTTTCCGGACTTGTCAATGTCCTTGATCGTCTGATCTTCCATGAACACAACATCTCTGCTCCTAATGAGCTTCTTCTCAACGGGATCATAAAATCTGTATCCAAACTCTTCTTGACCATAACCAATGAACACACACTGTCGTGACTTCATCTCAAGCTTTGACCTCTCATCTTTAGGAATATGCACAAATGCCTTACACCCAAAGACCCTCAAATGACCAAAAGAAACATCCTTACCGGTCCAAACTCTCTTTGGAATATCACCCTCCAACGGAGCACTTGGTGACAAATTCAACACATGAACAATTGTGCTTAAAGCCTCACCCCAGAAAGTCTGCGCCAAGCCTGACTCTGAAATCAAACATCTAATCCTCTCGACAATAGTTCTGTTCATCCTCTCAGCCAACCCATTCAACTGTGGAGTCTTGGGTGGCGTCTTCTCATGCCTAATACCATGTTCCCTGCAATAAGCATCAAATGGTCCAGAATACTCTCCACCATTATCACTGCGGATACATTTCAACTTCTTTCCCGTTTGTTTCTCAACCAATGCCACAAAATGTTTGAAATATCCCAAAACCTGATCTTTCGTCTTCATAGTATAAACCCACAACTTCCTAGAGTGATCATCAATGAACGTGACAAAGTATGATGCACCACCAAGAGATCTTGTCTTCATTGGACCACACACATCTGAATGCACCAGATCAAGTATCGCGGATTTTCTGGAAGGAACAGAAGACTTGAAGGAGACCCTATGTTGTTTTCCTGCAAAACAATGTGCACACTTCTGTAAGTGTAAACCGGAGACACTTGGAATAGCCTCCTTCTTTGACAACACAGATAATCCCTTCTCACTCATATGACCGAGTCTCTTATGCCACAATTCAATGGCATCAACATTCTTCACAGCATTAACAATGTCTTTGGAGACCTTAGCCTGCATCCAATAGAAAGATGAATGTTTATCACCTCGAGCCATAACCATGGAACCTCTTGTGAGTTTCCATTTACCTCCTCCGAATAAACTATAGAAACCCTCATCATCAAGTTTTCCTGTAGAGATCAAGTTCAACGAATATCTGGGACATGCTTAACTCCCTTAAGCAAAACTCTAGTACCAATACTAGTCTCCAAGCAAATATCACCAATGCCAGCAACCTTGGCCACTGCATCATTACCCATCTTCACAGAACCATAACTACCTGGAGTATAGGTAGTGAACAAATCCCGCTGCGATGTAGCATGAGTAGTAGCTCCACTATCAACAACCCAACTGGTGTCCTGGCATGCAACATTAATGGCATCACTCTCAAGAAGAATAAGAAACTGATCTTCGGTGAGAGTCACCCGATCTTCACCATCTTCTTGATTCTTTCCAAGTTTGATGTCTTTTTTCAATTTCCAACAATTCTTTTTCATGTGCCCTTTCTTATTACAATAATGGCACTCCATATTAGCAAATTTGTTAGATTTGCTCCTGCTCCTGTTCTTGTTATTCCTGGGCTCTCTATATGAACTCCTTCCCCTTGACTCAGAAACCATTACATCTGAACGCGAGGAACTAGGACTAGACTTCCTCCTTACTTCCTCATTCAAGACACTGTTCTTCACTAAGTCCATCGAAATAACACCATCCGACGCAGAGTTACAAAGAGACATCGTGAACACCTCCCAAGAATCTGGCAATGTACCAAGAAGCCACAAACCGTGAATCTCATCCTCAAACTTAATTCCCATGTCAGATAATTTATTGAGCAATCCCTGAAACGCATTCAAGTGATCCGCCATCGGAGTTCCCTCCTGGTACCTCAGCTCAATCAATTTCTTGATCATATACATCTTATTATTCCCGGTCTTCCGAGCAAACAACTGCTCCAGCTTCAACCACAAAGAACGAGCATCAGTCTCATTTTCAATATGATTCCTCACATTATCATCCACCCATTGCCTTATCAAACCACACACTTGGCGATGTAGCAACTTCCACTGATCTTTAGTTTTAGCCTCGGGTTTATTCTCTTCGAAGACTGGAACATGAAGCTCCTTCACATAAAGGAGATCTTCCATCTTGCCTTTCCATATATGATAATTAGAACCATCCAAGCTGATCATCCTGCCAATATTTTCCATCGCTCACAAAAGCAAACAACCAATAACCCAAAGTTATCAAACAACAAAGCTCTGATACCACTCTGTTGGGAAAATCGATTAGCACCAATGGCGCAGCGGAATAAATTTTCCCACGCTTATGTGAACCTGTGAGGAGAATATATAATATGGCACCAGCAAATCAAAAATAACGTAAATGAGACAACAAATTATTTTACGTGGAAAACCTCCTCAATGTGAGGAGTAAAAACCACGGGACCGTAGTCCACTCAAAAAATCCACTAGATCAAATTTGAGTTACAACCACGTCCTCCCTGTTTCACGGAACAGATTCAGAGACTAAGGCTCCAAAGAACAATCTCCAACACAAGAAACACCACAAGAGAGCAATACAAGAGCCTAAAACAAGCAGTCCCAAAAGCCCCTAAGTTCACTAGGATTCCGGTCACCAAATAAGATCTCCACCGTACAAATCCTATATAAACAAGTCAGGAATACCTCTGCCAAATTTCAGCTCAATCAAAGAATAATTCACCGTCGGATTTCCCAAACACTCAAGATAACTCCGACTGAAATCTGAACTCGCAACAGCAGCAAACGGCCTCACTAAAACTCATGTCTGAGACGAACCAACCGTTGAAATAGAATCTCCACCGTTGAATATCAAGATCATTGAGTCACGAAGCTAACCTCAAAATTTCAGCCAAATCGGAGCACGTTAAAACCTCCAAACGTTCTCTTGAACAAAATCTGGCGAAACTGTTTTCTCTCCTTCTTTGGTTGCGGAAATGCCTCTCTTCTCTCTTGTTTCTCACTACTGCAAAATTAGGTTAGGAGTCATATATATACTCCCTCATAACCCTTAGCCCAATAACCAATTCTCATGGATCATAAGCCCAAGTTTGGTCCATCTCAAACCAAACCCAATTGGTTTCCCCACTAGGAGGAAAACCATCAATCTGATTTTCTAGGTCTTCTAGTTTTCGTTTTTACAAAAGACAGAGGAACATAAAAAAAATCAGGTATATGATAAATTTGATTGCATATTCGGATGTGATGTATTAGGTTTTATTTTTTATATATGCCCTTCGATGTTGTTTACTTAGGGTTTGAGGATTTTTTTCTTCAATCACAAAGGCAAGGGTTTTGATACTCTCTGGATTTTTCCGACGGAAATTTTTTGATAAAGCCTTGATTTTAGCATCACTCGGATACTGTTCGTAAGTGGTGGGTATTTTTCTAGATTTATGCTTCGTTTATCAACTCATATCTGGTTCGTGTTTTTCAAGAGAAAACAATATTCTCGTACTTGATTCTTGTTGAGAGTTTTCAATGATTTTGGATTCAATTTTGTTAGATTCTTGTTTGGTAGAAAACTTTGTTGCCAGATTTGTTAAAATATAGTCGACTAGATTTCATGATTAGAAAGTGAAACACATTGACCGGAAAATCGATGGTTATTTTCTTCAGATCAAAGCATTTTTGCAAAAACCCCGAACAGGTATGTTCAATCTAGAGTTGTGAGTTTTCAAAACTGTAACGAAAAGTTGTGTTTATTTGTTTTTATATGTTGGAATAAAATCTAAAACGTTCAGAAAACATAAAATCGATGGACTTGGATCGATAATTTAGGAAGTTTTGTTTTAAGTGATGAGATCTGGGTTCATCGGCGTCGGAGGTGGAGTACGATGGAGTGGATTTGTGAAAGAGTCTGTCGAAAAACTTTATTGAAGGGGAAACAATTGTAATGGAAGCAAATTAATTCGATGTCGATGCATGCTTATCAGCATTAGGATTGAAGGGGAAAAACACAAAACATATTCGGTATTTCTTTTGATATTTCTTTACTTCATTATTTTATTTTCTCATGTCTCGTCTTTTATAGATTTTGATTTTGATTATCTCCAGTGTTTGTTTCGCTAGGGATTGCGCCTTCTAAGTCAAATCATTCACAAACTTTTCGAACAACCAATACATTTACAAATGTGGACATGAATATATAATACATGTACGTGAGTACGCAAAAGTTGTAACTTGTCAAAGAAGAAAGGTAGTTATTTAGTTTAAAAGTCACAAGGGGTAAAAGACAACTCTTCACTTGTGTCTATTGTACATCATGTAAACTTGTCGAGAATAGAGAGAGTTTTTTTTTCAGATTTTATTTTCTTCTCTTTATCTCTTCCAACATGGTATTAGAGCCTTATTAATTCAAGGGCCACTAGAAACACAATCAAGCGAAAATTCTGCATCAAAATTCAAGCAGAAGAGGCGGTGAAAAAACATCACAAGTGATTCTCCTCTTCTCTGGTCTAACAGAATTCGAGATTTGAGGGCAAAAAAAAAAAAACAGAGATTAGGGCAACAACGTTGCGACAGTGATTCTCATATTTGATGGAATTAAATACAACTTTTGGTGTATTAAGATGAATATCATCTTCAATACAAGAGAATTGTGGGCGGTGGTGGAAAAAAGTTGTTCCGATCGAACCGACACAAACGAAGGAAACATTCGAAAAGTCCTGAAATTAAAAATCAAAGGAAGAATTAAGCAACAAAGGAGTTGATGGCGATGGAATAACGGTTCAGATATGTCTTCGTATAGCATCATCAATCACATCGAAGGATGCTTGGGATACATTGAGAAGGGATCGAGCACGGAAACTTGAAGATGTACAAAGGTACATAAGAGTTTTCACAGAAAAGTTGAAAATCAATTAAGAGATCAAAGGCTGCGAGAAATATGGAGGCGACAATCAACGGTGAGAAACCGGAGAAAAGTAGATGGTTTAGGGTTTACCGCCAGACTGGAATTGCCTTTCGAAGTGATGACTGATGCTTGTGATTACGCAGTTGGAGCTGTTTTAGGGCAGAGAAAGGAAAAGAAACTCCATGTCATCTACTACGCCAGTAGGACTCTTGATGGTGGTGACAAGACAGAGCACCATCAACCTTCACAACCATTCACAAGCCATACCTTCATGAAGAAGGCTCCAAAAGCGATGAAGAAAATATGAAATTTTCTCAAAAGGCAATGGAGAATACGGATGTGGAGATGGAGTTGTGAAAGGAGAAATCTGGAGTTTTATACGACAACGTCTTGGTCGTATAACAAGGATGCGTAGAAGGCATCACTCGATGAAGTTGAGAACACAAATAGTTCTTAAAGTGAAACAAGACAAAGGAATCCGAGGCTGGTGATCAAAGGAAGACACCAAGCAAGGAAAGATGCTGCTTACCTAAGAGGAAAAGGGAGCGGGAATCGGTTATAGTGATAACCGAAGAAGACGTGGAGAAGATTCACACTTAAGACATCAAGGAGACGTGACGAAAGTCCACGAGAGACTTTCACGGAGACATGGAGAAAGCTCGCGGGTAAGAGAAAGCCCAAAGAGTTCCAATGTCTGAAATGGGAACCGGTTACAAAGATAACCGAAGAAGATACGTTAAGGAGACGTGAGGAAAGTCCATGAGAGACTTGATGGAGACATGGAGAAGGCTCATAGGTAAGAGAAAACCCAAGAGTTCCAATGTTTGAAGAAGAAAGAATTGACAAGGTGTCAATTGCAAAACAAAGAAAACACATAGGCTAAGAAGAAGATGTCAAAAATGGTGACATTTGAAGAAGACGAGGAGTGAAGACCTCACAAATGGTGGAGTGAAAAGATTCAACTCATACGGTAAAGCCTCTGAAATTGGAAAATGGAGAGAAGCCATGGATGAAGTAGCTGAATGATCGAGAAGAAGAAGGTTTGATATATTGTAAAGAAACCAAAGACTAAGGACAACTAAAGCATCTTGATGTGAGACGGAAACTCAATTAAGGGGGAGTGTTAGTTTATAATTGAGTTTATATGTATTATAACATAATACATGTACGTGAGGGAGTATGCAAAAGTTGTAACTTGTCAAAGAAGAAAGGTAGTTATTTAGTTTAAAAGTCACAAGAGGTAAAAGACACAACTCTTTACTTGTGTCTATTTTACATCTATATAAATGTGTCAATTGTAGTCATGTAAACTTGTCGAGAATAAGAGAAGTTTTCAGATTTCGTGTTGTTCTTTAATTCTCTTCCAACAATTACTAAAGGGTTCCGTTCTTTTTCTTTGTGGAGATTTGTTTCTTATATGTTTCTTCTTTGTGGTTATTGATTGTTTTGATATGCTATTAACAGACGCATCCGTTTGCAAAGCAGTTCTTCTTACACCGAATAGCCTCATCTCTCTGTTCCAAATTTACAACTCCCGGTTTAGATATCTTCATCCGTTTCTCTCCTATTCCTCATAATAATTGATGTGTGTCGATTTTGACTAACAAAAATTCATTATAGTTTGGCCCTATTCTTTTCGGAATCGCTGCGACCAGCGTCGGCTGACACAAGAATGCTTCGTATTTAGGTTTCTTGTAACGCAAGTATGTGATGCCACCGGTGATGCAGCGACTGTTAATGGACATCATTTTTGTCGCTGCAAATTCCAGCGATGATTGCGACTGGTGTCAGCGACACTCTTCACTGGCTGTGACAACACCTTTCTCTCACCATCGTGTCATTCATCTCTCCGTTGTCTAATGAATTTCTCCATCATCTCTCCGTAATCTCATTTTTCTCTTGTTGACTAATGTAAAAAAAACGCAGGTTCTTAATCATCTTAAACATTATTTCAGTTTACTGTTAATTTTGTATTTTATTTTTGTATCTACGTCAATTGTTGGAGACTTTGAAATTCTCTCTGGTGGATTTATTGTTTTTATTTCTTCCAACTTAACCCTCACGATTCTAAACGTTGTGTTTGTGATTTTGATTCCTCAGGCTCAAGGTTTTTTTCTTATTTCTCATATTTGATTGATTGGCTAATTAGGCTCTCAAAGTGTTGTTTTGATCCTTTCCGGAAAATATGATAGTGTAATATATCGTTGTAACGTTGTTAGTCATTTTAGAAATAAACAGACAAATTTCACTTATGGAAGCGGTACTATTTTTTCGATGCATAACACAATTATATATATAAATGGAAGTTTATAGCTATAAGGTAAGATTGTGAGAGGAGAGGCTTACGCATGCAAGAAGATGGTCAAAGTGGAGAATTTTGGCATTATTGAATGATTTTGAGATGGAGGAGAAAAATGAGCCCGAAAAGTAAGTTCTCCATCTTCATATGTTATTTCTTTAAATTCATATTCCAAAAAAAGAAAAATTCTACATGTAGATAAAAGCAATGACGTATATAGAATAGAATTGATAGATTGCCAAACATAGACATGGGACCTTAAGCCAAGTTCCAAGATAAATTGGCACAGGCTTGGGTCATCAAAGTTTAGTATTTCTTTGATTAAATGGAGAGTCGTCGTTTTTCAAAACTGATATGAAAAGTTGTACTTATATATTGGAACAAAAATCTAAATCGTTCATAATTTTGAATTTAAGTAACTGGGTTTTTGTCAACCACTTGGTTGTGTGTAGTTTAAAATGGTTGATAAAAATGTTTTAAAAAGTCAAACAACAAAGAACCGTTTACTTGTATTTTTGAAAATATTAGGTACGGGTATGGTTTCGTTTGCTACATGAGTGGAAGGAAAAAAACAAATTGGGTCTCACTCTATTTTAGTCTTATCATGTTTGAGTTGATGAATTTTTGTTTAGTAATAGTTCAATCTGATAATAGGTTTAGTAAAGATTAATCTCCTCTTCTCAATTTGATCAAAGGTTATACAAGATTTCGAATTGGCTTTCGAAAGAGAAAAAGGAAACATTTGAGAAGATTGGGAAAATAAAGGAGGTTGAATTTGCAAAGATTTCCTCTGTTGATTTTGGGTTTTCCACTATTTCTATGGATTCTCTTTAGTCAAAGAACAAAAAATCGTTTACTTGGTATTTGAAAATATCAGGCATGGAAATGGTTTTGTTTGCTACATGTGTGAGTAAAAAAACAAGTTTGTCTCACTCTATTTTACTCTCTTCTCGTGTTCGAGTTAATGAAATTTTGTTTAGTAACTGTTTAGTCCGAACCGAAGATGTTTAGGAGAGATTTAATTTCCTCTTCTCAAATTGTCTATGATATCATAATAATCTAGCATGTAAACTGTTACATAAGGAACCCCTTTTCCATGTAATAGTTGTGATCTATGTTGCATGGAATCGAAATTGGGTACGTGAAAGCGGAAGTGCATAGAAACGCATAAGCAATTTTTTTTTTAAATGAGGAAGCGGATACGTGCTGGAAGCGTATATACATATAATCATGTATATATTTTGATATATATTATATTTAAAAAATATTAAGAAGTATACAAATTCAATACATTTTTATATAACTCAATATGAATAGTTTGAAATAATATGATTCATATTCAAAATTTTAAATAACTATCTCTATATCCTCACATTTTTAACTCCATCAGATAATTTTATTTCAAGTTCTATGTTGTAATCAACAAACTCAAATCTTTCAAAATAATCTCATTCACTTAATCAAATTAATCATTTCTAACATTAGACATATGATTAAAACACTATTTCTAAACAAGATTATTTATAGATAAAAGACGAAATTAGTGTATACAAATGTCAAAATACTAAACCAGTTTTCGGTTTTGTTTTATTCTTATAATGAGAGACATCAAAAATAATTTTACCTTTCATATTTATTTACGATACAATATTTAAAAAACGGGAGAGTAAGCTTCCAAAATGGAATCATAAGCTTCGAACGTGTTTTTGAAAGAAGTTTTCGGAAACGACATGAAAGCGACCTCCCGGAAGCTTCTAAGATATTCCAATTCCGAATCGGTAAGCGGAACTCTGGCAAAACTTTCGTGCTGCCTAGGTTGTGATTTTCGTTTCTCTTTATTACATAAATTTAGCACAAATCACGGTATATCTATTATTTTTCCTAAAATTAATCTTTAGCGGTCTAACAGTTACTCCTAATTAGGGGTGGGCAAATTAACCGTTCCGAACCAAACCAAACCGAACCAACCGAACTCGACCCGAACCAAACCAAAATATATACACAAACCATTGGTTGAATTTATTCTCAACCCGAATGGTTCGGTTCAGTTCGGTTGAGAACTAACCAAACCGATAAACCAATGTGATTTTGTATTTAATTAGTTAATTATATTTTAAATAATATTATAGATGTGTTCTTAAAAATTAGATCTATTAGACACTTTTGATTATTTATTTTTCTTTTTTATTTTCTCAGTATAAATAGTTCTTCGTATTAAAACTTTAATCATAAATATAGAAAATATTTTTGTTCTTCTCTCTACTTTTAACTATTATATTATTTTTTTCTTTGTATTAGAGACCGAAATAGTGAACTATATCAAAGTTTGATTTTTTTTAAATTTCACATGATTTTTCTCTTCTAGGTATTTAGTTTGCATTTACATATTTTATTTTAGAAAATTGGTCGTATCATTGAAATGTTTTTTTTTTAATTTAAAAAACCAAAATAAAATCAAACCAAACTAAAACCAAACCGAACCAAAACCGAACCGAACTAAAGCGAACTAAACCAAATTTACTTCGGTTTGAGTTTGGTTACTATTTTACTAGAACCGAACAAACCGAACCGAACCCGAACCAAACCCCAAATTAAACCAAAATGCCCACACCTACTCCTAATTATAAGGGTATGTGATCCTCTTACATTATAAAGGAAAATATCTATTAGGTATCAACATGGAAGATAAGGCAGCTGATAAATTTTTAGCTCGATGTATACGAAAAACAGAAAAGCAAAAGTATATTTGCTGCAACTATCACTCGATCGATGTGTAACACTTGCGACGTAACATATAAATGTGTAGTACGATTGTGTTGTTTCAAGCAATTTGGATTAGATTATGATAGTTTGCAGGGGCAGATCCACTTCAGTAACAATGGGTGCATGTATGAAAATTCTAATTAAAATGTATACTCTTTTAGCTCAATTTTTTTTTTTTTTTTTTTAACTCATTAGATCTATTCATTGATATGAACTAAGATGATCCTCATGTAATGATGTTACAAGGATTGAGGGCACATAGAAATAAAAGATACAAGAATCATAAGGATTTATACTTTTAGCAAGTATATCGGCAGCTTTGTTGCTTCCCCTATGAACCCATCGCACTTCTGATGCTTGAAAACGACTTTGCCAATACTGAATATTAGTGATCCAATTGTAAAGACCAAAATTCTTTGTTCTTCCATTGAGCAATTCCATCACTACTTGATTATCACCTTCAAAAATTAATCTACCTTTGATCCAAGCATGTTGTGAGGCTATTAACAATACTTGTAGTTCTGCTTCAGGAGCTGTGGTCCAGACTTGGCCTGTGCTTTGTCCTGATTGAAGATAAAAACGTGAAAAATCTCTGATAATCCATGCCATAGCAGATGTCGTACCGTCTTTTTTGAATCTACAATCATAATTGCATTTGAAAAAATCTTTTGGTGGCCGTTGCCATTGGGTCCTGCGTCGTTGCTGGAATGGTTTTGATGTTTGGGAATGATCCGTAATGTTGTTGCAAGAGATCCATTCGGCTGCATCTTGTTTCGCTTTCTTGTAATCATCTTTCCATTCACTACTCTGTTTTTGGTATAAGAGAAGGTTCCTACTCTTCCAAATTTTGCAAAATCCGATTGTTTTTTTTTTTGCTAAATGCAAATTCTGATTGTTGAACAAGAAGAGAGAGCTTCACAATATTCGAGCTGCGCCAAACAGCTTGAGCATATGAACATTCAAAGAAAAGTTGATTGATGGATTCCTCACAAGAACAACATCGTCGACATTGCACATCCAGAATGATTCCTCTGTGCTTCAGTATCGAAACAACAACCATTACATTTGAAAGCATTTTCCAGAAAAAATGATTTGTTGGCTCAATTGTTAGATTTCTTTATCAATCGTTTACTTTTACAAATGATTTGCTTTTGTTTTTTTTGTCAATTTTTTTCACGGATTATCAACTCATGGTCTCGTTAACATTAGTATCAAAGAGTTATATTTGTAGTAAAAGATTTCATTTACCGCGCGGCAACGCGCGAGTTTGTTTTCTAGTATATATAATGGTATCATACAATTACTAGTTTGATCTCTAACACTAATCACTTTATTTTTCATATCTTCCCAGAATTAAAAATTAAATCACATGTATGTTTTTTCTCTCCTACTCTTGAAAATGAACTATTGTACACACACATACAAACATTACATACACACACTCCACATATTTTGTATTTTCCACAGACCAAAAGAAACAAATAAAGAAAAGAATTTTCAATTTATTGGGAGAATCAAGAAGACGAGCTGGCCTCAATGCTAGCCGTAGAATTCTCTTGGAACATGGAAGTTTCTTCAACATGCCATTTGAGAATCTCTCTTGCATACCTCAGTGCATTGTCCACAGTATCACTCTCCAAGCTCACTTGAGAAACAAATAGCTTCGGCTTAAAGCTCCTTCCACGCATCGAATAAGGTCCCACGAGTGAGTCATACAGTCTCTTGAACTGGAACCCGATGTAATGGAAAGCACGCTGAGCCATCGGAGGGTTGTGTCTGCTTGTCTGGTTCTGGCTGATCAACGGGTTGAAGTCTTCGAACCACTCACAGGTCGTTAAAGGAAGCTGTTCGATTTTTTCTTCTAGGAGATCGAATTTGGTTAGAACCAAAAGGAACCTTTTGTCAGCTAGGCTCGGGTGAGTTACCATACTCTCGAAAAGCTGTTTGTTGGCTATCATCTTGTTCACAAGAACCCCGTCATTGTCTTCTATGTATTCTCCATAATCTGTTAGTGAGACGCAGAATATCACCAAGTCAGCGTCTTCAAACATTTCCAGCCATTTCCAATTTTCTCCAAGGCTTCTCGTATTTAACCGGATGAGTTGGTACCTAAAAGGAGAGAGAGAGGTTTGAGTAAGTTCAACGGTTTCATACAGTTGGAATGCAACGGAAAGAAAAGGGACAGAACTAACTTCATGTTTGGATCGTGTTGGTAATCTTCTTCAAGAGAGTCTTCTTGTGCTGGTGGGAATGAGAAGTTCACACAAGAAAGTCCTTCCATAGACGAAAGTCCTTCCGCTTGCAATATGTCCATATCAGAAGGATCGTATTCTGCTCTCGAGATCTCAAGAATCTGATTAGAAACAAATGTAGGTTAGTCTTCTTATTTCCCACTTTACCAAAGGACCTGAAAAATACATTTATATACAAGAAAGCATTTGATGAAAACTCACTCGTCCAAGAAAATAAACGGCATTTCTGGGAAGTGAATCGCGAAGTATTTTATAGGTGGCTTGAATGGCTGGTACTCTCCACAGATCTGCAACGGTTTGTGCATTCTCGCGGCTGGATGCTGGAAATATCTCCAATTTTCCTTCTTCTTTTGCTTTCAAAAGCCAATCAGAAAAATGTTTTAGTCTCGGGCTGATCGAGCTAACTGTTTTAGCACTAGTCTCATCTTCCATATTGCCTAAATCACAAGAACTCAATTAGTGTCCCTCAATACTCAATTGTTAACTGATGTTTGTACTAGTCTCATCTCCCGTATTTACCTGTTTGGTCCGAAGGCTGGTTATTGCTCATCTCTTCTTCAAATCTTTCGTGTGCCTCAAGAACCATCGCCAGATAAGAATAGAGATTTGTTTGGATTATGATTTTGATTTTTTCACGGTCGTCTTCAGAGAACGGGACTTCATAGAGAGACCTTGCCTGAAACAAAAGAAGTTAATACCAGAATTTCTACTAGATGTGAGGCATTCAAGTGGGTTGCATTAAGATGAATGGCTCACTTGTTTGTAAATCGTAGTGGCGCCACATTTCTCGTTACCCATCAGAAGAAGCCTGTTGAGCATTTTCTGCTCATATAAGGGCGCATCATTTGGTTCTACTGCAGATGAAGTCGGAGGAATTGGCAGAGAGAACAAAAGACAAGCAATCCTTGCTCTTTTCTGAAGAAACCATCCACAATTTTCTATGTTTAGATTCAAACGTTGTGAACAAGAAAACCTTGTTCTCGGGAAATCATACCTTATTCCAGATGTTCCCGAGGATACGATTCTGACCTTCTTCCTGGTAAGTTCCATCTGCATTGACCCAAAAATGAGGCTTTCCTTCACATTGCACCTTCGCCAGCTATATCAAAGCACATAGATCCTCAATTCAGAACAATGACACTACTGCTAAACATATCTTTTCCCCAAAAACAAGGGTAAAAAAATTGAAAGAACCTTTAGCACAGTGAGCTCGATCGCTGTTATTTCCCGGCTATTAATGAAAATCCCAGTGTCGCCATTGCTTGCTTTATCCGAGATGTTACTACCTCCTATGTTCATGTGAGGACTTATTATTTGGGAAGGTTTCTCTCCTACCTGTTTAGATAAATACATAAAGCTGAGCATTCAAGATATAAGCCCGAGAATATATACGCAGAGAAATATAAGAAATTCTACCTTTCCCCAATAGCCAGCAAGCTTATCATACCAATATTCTCCGGGTTTTAGGTTTTTGGGTGGATTTGGACATGTCTGCAACTTGAAAAGTTCATCTTCATCTAAACACTTTTTATTGACAGTGATAAGCCGTGAAGGCAATTGATTCGCCTTGCAGGAGATCTCGGCATTCATGACTTGTCGAAGTTCTAAATTCGTGAGGGCACGCTTCAGCATTCTTGAACATTTTCCAAGACTCCCTCTCTTCGACTCATTGATCCTAATACCGATGCAAGTCTGACACTTTCTTCCTTCAGGCATCGCACCCATGGCTCTTCGCACACAGTTAAAACAATACTTTGCATCACAGACAATGCAGACTTCCTTCTCAGTAAACCGGTTTCCCATCATGCATCGGTAACACGACCCTCTTTTACCTTTCCTTTCAGCTTTAGGCGTTGCACTTATACTTTCTCCATCAGAAACGTAAGAGCTTTCATCAAATTCACTACCATGAATTGGTTCAACGAACCTCACATGATTTTCATTTCCGCCTCCATTCTCTTCATCAAAGCGACCCGTAGACGAATGAGCAGGGGACTCACAACCCAATCCCACATCCGAAACTCTTGCATCATCTAATGTACCATCCTCTCTTACTTCTGCGGATGATGCTGATAATGACGGTGATAACGGTAAATCAACCGAACTTTTCGCTTCTTCTGCTACATCCAACCTCTTTGATGATGCTGATGATGATGAGCCAGAAACAACATCATGCCTAGTCAAAACCACAGTAGAAGTAGCTGCAGAATCAACCAAACCGTTCTTCTTCTTCTCGGATCCATGTGGTTTCTTGGTAACCCTTTTATCCCTAACGAGAGGTTGAGCCACTGGATAAGAGAAACTACCCAACGAAGACGAAATCGAAACCGGATCAGCAGTAGGAATCTCGTCAATTTCGACCGGAGGAGCTCGTGGTACATTAGCAATAGGAGGACCATTATACTCTATAGCAAATGAATACTCAATTCGAAAACTATTACTACTAGTTTCATTACAATCATCACTATCAAGATTATCCCTTTTAGGATTCGGTGAAGCTGAAGGTAACAACTTTCTTAAAACTGCAGCCATCTTCTTACCAAATCCAACACACAAACATAAACCCACAAACCCTAATCCCTAACATTCCCTAAATTTGCAAACTTTTTTCCCCAGCAATACGAGAAATCATGAATATTGCCCAAGTGAATAAGATCAAGACCTTAAGTCATTAGAAGCTTAAATAATCAATCAATCAATCACAAACCGCGTGAAACAAGAACCCAACTCAAGAAATATATAAACAATTGAACAAAGAAAGCTCCTTTAAGCTTAAAGAAAGGTATAAAATTCGATTTTTTTTTTTTTACAAAGCGGAAGAGATTTTCTCAGGAAAGTGGTGAATTTTCCGGGAAAAGGAATTTTGCAGAAGTAAACATAAAGAAGAAAGAACAGGTGGTTGGATCGTCTTCTCTCACACTAGTAAAAAAGATGAAGACTGGACAAAAAGGGAAGACTTTGTCTTTCGTTTTTCTTTTTCTTTGTATCAAAAATGAAGTTGAAGTTTTATTATTTTCCGGGAAAATTCTCTGCGTCAACGCGGGTTGGAGAATTGAAAACGATGCGTTGCAGAAAGGCGTTGAGAGGGTCAAAGAGATCAAACCGTGTTTTATTCTTAACCATAATAAATGCTCTAATAACCGGAATAACGCGGTTCACAGGAAACCGGAAGTGTTAGTTTTCTCTTTTAAATATGTTATAAATTACATATGATGATGATGATGATGATTCGGTTGTGCAAATGTGTTTTGGCTTAGTGATTTGATTACGAAATTAGTGTATGATATTTTAAATTGATTTTTGAGTTTAATTTTCAGAATGTGTGATTTTCTTTCTAGAAATAAGCATTTTATTTGTCCATGTTGTTGTTCGATATAGGTTTGTTCATTTTGGGTAACGAATCTTGTGATAAATGTATATAGAGCTTGGATAAGGCAATTCACTGTATTGAAAATCATAATCCAAGATATACACTTCTTTTAAAGTCAGTCCTCGTGATGAATATACTGTATATGATATGGGAAATTCGTGTTACTGAAATCACAACGCAAACGGATAATGATCATATTTGATTTTTAGTAATTCATGTAATTACGGATAAAATTGAACAATATTGAAAATTTTGGAATAATTTTAAGAATTTATACATAAATTTTAAAAATTAATTACCATGGAGATAGTTTGAATATGTCGAATGACTCTACCTTCATAATTTTTTTTTTTTTCGTTGAAATAATTTATCTTAACCAAAACAATATATTTTTACCCCCAAATTAAGTTTGGATAGGGCAATCCTACCCCCAAAATAACGAGATCTACACCTAGTAGTACGTTATGGTCCCTTACTTCTACGAATTGACATGTTCATTTTGTTGCTTTTCAGATCTCAATTCAAAAAACTCAAAAATTGTAAAAAAAAAATGATCTCAAAAAAGTTGCATTCAACAGATTTGAGATGGTACTTAAATAGACTTTACAACCATAAAACGAAAACTACCCAACTACTTCTACTCTACTGGGATTGAACTCAAAACAACTAAGAACTAGTCTTCTCCTACATACCAGGAGAGTTATTGACAAAGCCAAAAACGCAGAAAACGAACAGAGCCAAAAAAGCCATAAGATAAAGTTGCAGGGCCAAACGAATTGGGCTTTTATTACTTCATTCTCTCCCTTAAACTGGAACTTCATCTTCTCTAGTTTATTCTTCCTTGGATCGTACTCCCATTCTTCCTCGTAGTTCTTCATACACTTCTAGCTTCACAGCTTTCGTCATAATGTCTGCTATCTGATCTCGAGTAGTACAATACTCAAGCTGAATAGTTCCTTCTTTCACTAACTCTCTCAAGAAATGATACCTTATATGTATGTGTTTGCTTCTTCCGTGCATCACCGGGTTCTTTGATAACTTAATCGTGGAGCTATTATCGCAGAATACAGTGGTACCTTCTTCTTGACCGCATCAAACTTCCTCTAATAAGTTCCTGAGCCAAACCGCCTGACATGCTCCGTAAGCTGCTGAGACAAATTCTGCTTCCGTCGTGGACAATGTCACAATTGGTTGCTTCTTTGATGACCAAGAGACTGCTCCTCCTCCCAATAAGAACACATATCCAGATGTACTCTTTCTATCATCCACATCTCCAGGATAATCACAATCAATAAATCCAATCAATGCCTTCTCGCTGCCACTTTTGTAATTGATTCCAAGCTCTTGTGTTCCTTGAACATATCTCATAATTCTCTTCACAACTAGCATGTGTTGTTCATTCGGACTCTATATATACCTACTAACCAGATTCACAGAATATATAAGTTCTGGTCTAGTAGTAGTCAAGTACCTTAGGCTTCTAATAAGCTGTTTGAACTCAATTGAATCGACTGGATCACCACTTCCAGCCTTCGTTAATCTCTGACCAGGCACAATCGGGTTTCGAACCGAGTTACACTCCTCCATCCCATATTTCTTCATGATCTCTGCTGCGTATTTCCTCTGAGTTATGAAAATTTCTCTTTCATCTTGTATGACCTCAACTCCCAAAAAATATTTCATTAGCCCCAAATTTGTCATCGAAAACTCCACCATCATAATTTCTTGAATTCTTCAACCATCGATGTAGAATTTCCTGTGTAGATAAGATCATCCACATAAAGACTAACTATCAATACATTGTTTTCCACCTTCTTTATGAATAGCGTATGCTCACAGTAGCACTTTATGAATCCTTGCTTCTCAAAATACACTTCAATCTGACTGTACCAAGCTCTCAGAACTTGTTTTAATCCGTATAGTACCTTATTCAACTTGTAAATCTTGTTAGCCTCCTCCTTTACTTCAAATCCCTTGGGTTGCTCGACAAAAACCTCTTCCTCTAGTTCTCCATGTAGAAAGGCACTCTTAACATCAAGTTGAAATACCTTCCACTATTTCTCTGCGGCTATAGGTAGATAAGCCTGATTATATTCCACTTAGCCACAGGCGCAAATACTTCATAGAAGTCGACTCCATGTCGCTGGTCATAACCCTTTGCGACCAGTCTCGCCTTGAATTTATCTACTTTCTCTTTCTCATTGAACTTTGTTTTGAAGATCCACTTCAAACTTATCACTTTACCTCCTTCTGGCAGATCCATCAATTCCCATGTATTATTCTCCTCAATTGATGATATCTCAGCTTCCATAGCTTTTTTTGCACACTTCTAATTGAATAGCATCCTCAAAGCACTATGGATCATCCGGTCCAATGAACATGGCAAGTATTTCATCCTCTTCTTCTTCTGTTATGAGTATTCTTGTGGTTCCAGATACGTAATCCTTCATCCACACAAACCTTTATCTTGTTCTGCCAGCTCGCACCTCAGTAGGTTGAGTTCCTTCTTCTAGTTCCTCTGTACGATCTTCAGGAAATTGTTGTTCTCCAAAGTTCTCTCCAGACGTTTCTTCATCTCTTATTGGTTCCGTCTCAGAGTTTTCCCAAATAAGTTCCCCATCTAGCAGTTTGGAAGATCCACTTCAAACCTATCACTTTAGCTCCTTCTGGCAGATTCATCAATCCCTATGTATTGTTCTCCTCAATTGATGATATCTCAGCTTCCATAGCTTTTCTCCACACTTCTAATTGAACAACATCTTCAAAGCACTCTGGATCATCTGGTCCAATGAACATGGCAAGTATTTAATCCTCTTCTTCTTCTGCTATGAGTATTCTTGCGGTTCCTGAGACATAATCCTTAATCCACACAGGCCTTTGTCTTGTTCTGCCAGCTCGCACGTCAGTAGGTTGAGTTCCTTCTTCTAGTTCCTATGTACTATCTTCAGGAACTTGTTGTTCTCCAAAGTTCTCTCCAGGCGTTTCTTCATCTCTTGTTGGTTCGGTCTCAGAGCTTTCCCAAACAAGTTCCCCATCTAGCAGTTTGTTATCCCAATCCCAACCTCTACTCTCATCGAAGTGAACATCTCTGCTTATTAGTATCCTCCCTATCTCCGGCTCATAGAGATGATACGCCTTGGATTCTCGACTTATCCCAAACATCACACACTTGATGCTTTTTTTATCAAGTTTGATTCTTTTATGGTACGGTACTAATGCATATGCTAAGCTTCCAAATACCTTCAAGTGTTCGACTGATGGTTTCCAATTACTCCATCTTTCTTCTGGTGTTATGTCATTCAAAGCCTTTGATGGACTCCGATTTAGTATATACACCGCATACTGAGCTGCTTCAGGCCAGAACTTCCTTGGAACCGATTTTTCCATCAACATACATCTTGTCATGTTCATGATGGTTCGATTATTTCTCTCCGCAACACTATTTTGTTGTGGCGTATACGTTGCCGTGAGTTGTCTCTTAATCCCAAATTCTTTGCAGTATTCTTCGAACTCTCTCGAATTGTATCCTCCTCCTCTGTCTGAGCGTAGACACACCAGTTTTTGCTCAGACTCTCTTTCAGTTTCAGCCTTGAACAGCTTGAAGACTTGAAACATTTCTGATTTTTTAGACAACAGATACGACCAACACTTTCTGCTAAAATCATCAATGAAATCGAGAATATACCTTTTTCCACTAGCAGATGTCGGATTTATCGAGCCACATATATCCGAGTGAACCAACTGCAGAACTTGAGTTGATTTCCACAAACTCTCTTTTGGAATTGATTCTCTGACTTGTTTTCCCTTCAAGCAAATTTCGCATTTTGCTTCTTCTTCTCCCTCCATGAATTTTGGTAATCCATGTACCATTTCCTTCACAACCAATGATCTCAATCCTTCGTAATTGAGATGTCCAAATCTTTTGTGCCACAATTTGTCTGACTCTCCAATCATTTGTAGACATTTATCACCTTCCATCTCCTTTGTTTTTATGATATTTGCAAGAATCACAAACATCCGATTCTTCGCCATTGTGGAGTGCATCACCATCTTCTTCTCCTGCTTATGCCACACTTCACATGTGTTATCTTCAATGATGATTCTCAATCCTTTCTGCTGAAGTTGACCCACACTAAACAGATTGTTCTTCAATCCCGGGATAAAGTAAACATCAGAGATTATTTGAGCTCTCCCATCGATTTCCAATCAAAGTTTTCCTCTTCCCTCTACAGCCATTCTTCTATCATCTCCGAGCCTTACGTTTTGCTTGAAATCATTGTCTAGTTCGATGAACCACTCCGTTGTACCACACATGTGGTTACTGCATCCCGAGTCCAAGAACCAGATTTATTTATCTTCACCAAAAGCAATCTCTTCTATGTGAGCCATAAGAAGAAGATCTTCCTCTATTTCTACGTAATTCGCCTCTTTTTCCCAACTCGGACACTCTGATTTATAGGGTCCCATCTTGTGACACTTGAAACACTCCACGGTGCTTCTGTTCACATAGCCACGTCCTCTCCCTTGAGAGCCTCCTCTCCCTTGATAACCTACTCTTCCTCTTCCTTGATAACCTCCTCTTCCTCTTCCACCATCTGGTCTCGAATCCTGATTTTCAACCTTCAAGACTTTTTCTTCGACCTCGTCTTTGGTGAGATTTAGCTCGTGAACTGTCACTGAGCTTTGCAATCCATCAACCGTCAAGTCTTTGACGTCATTTGATTTCTCAATTGCACATACTATATTTGTGAATTTCTCCGTAAGAGTCCTCAAAATCTTCTCTACTACCTTTGAATCCGGCATCTCCTCTCCTAGATTCCTCATGTTGTTAGTGATTTCCATCACTCTCAAGATGTATTCTTCTATCTTATCTCCTCTCTTCATCTCGAGAACCTCAAAACTTCTTCGTAACCTTTGCAATTGTGCACTCTTCACTCTTTCGTTACCTTGATACTTCTTCTTCATCGATTCCCACAAATCTTTTGATGTGTCTTTTTTCATAATCGGTTTTAGAATTGTCTTGTCTATTGAGGCAAACAAGTAATTCTTGACTTTGTGATCCTTCACCGTCTTCTCTGCTCGCTCTGTGCGTTGAGCACCATTGAGTATCACGTTCGGCTCAGTATGTGGAATTCCTTCTTCAATAAGATCCCACCACTCCTTGGATCTTAGTAAGTTCTCCATGAGCAATGCCCAATGCTCATAGTCTCCGTCGAATTTTGGAATGATTGATGACTCCTTCTCACTCATGATCTCTTCTCTCTTGTACCAAGCTCGTGATAAGCTCTGATACCACTTGTTGCTTTTCAGATCTCAATTCAAAGAACCCAGAAATTGTAAAAGAAAATTGATCTCAAAAAGCTTGCATTCAACAGATTTGAGATGGTCCTTAAATAGACCTTACAACCATAAAACGAAAAACTACGCAACTACTTCTACTCTATTGGGATTGAACTCAAAACAACTAAGAACTAGTCTTCTCCTCCCGGAGACTTATTGACAAAGACAAAAACACAGAAAACGAACCGAGCCAAAAGGGCCATAAGAAAAAGTTGCAGGGCCCAAACGAATTGGACTTTTATTACTTCACATCTAGAGAATTTTGCTTTGGTTACAACTCTAAAATCTACATTTTTTTTCCAATAGTTGTTGTAGTTTAATTTGATTTTTAAGCAATAAGATTTAGTTTATGTAATTAGTAAATGACTAATGCATATACATAAGAGGCTAAGAGCATGTTTTTCTCGTTTTCTCTTAAATATATATTTAGTCTAAATGGTAACTGAAAATTCACAAAGATCAGATATTTTCTAACGACTTTGGGTGGATTTGGTGGTGGTGCTTCCTTGTTAATCTTAAAATATGCAGTGGTTAAAGATTTCTGGAAAAATAATAATTGACTTGTTAGCTTTTTTAAATTTTTGGCGAGACATTATCCTTGAGCATCACTCACCTAAAAGGAAAAAATAATTGACAATTAGACAATATCTTGTACACCACTCACGTACAACAATTTCACACATGTAAAAGGATGCCTGGAACTTAGTTTATATTACTTGGTGACATTTTATATTTTGCTCTCTAGATGAAAAAAGGAGCACAAACAAAAGTGCAATATGAAATAAGATAACTACAATGAAATAAGACGAGAAATTCTAGAAAAAAACCTCTTACAAACTTTTTTTGTTGTTGTGGGGGTCAAGATCTTGTTACCAATAACACAAAGTCTTACGAAAAATCCTATATAATTTAGAAAGACCATTTCTAACGAAGAGAGAAAAAACAAACGACTCGTCAACATTCCAAATTATAATGTTGCAACCACGACATAGAAACATAAAGAAAACAAACATGTTTGATTCAGTCTTCGTTCTTGTTATTTTACAAATTCAGCAAAAAAATAATCATACAATTTCGTTTGAAGACATTGTTTTTTTAAAGAAAACAAAAATGCAAAACTCATTACGTGAAAACCATCAACCTCACATTGACTTCACCGTTTAACGTGGCACACAAACCTCTTCGTTGACTTTGGTCATGAAATCGAAAAGCAATCTCTTTTGTCTCTTTCCCGGCGTGAAGAAGACGACGGTCATCGTGACTTAAATCAACGACGGAGACACTTTCTTAACTAATCACACTATGCTCCTCCACTCACTTTCATTTTTCCAAATCGCGTGAGCTCCACGCGCTGCTCCCTTCGTGCGGAGACGACGAGCTCTTCCGCTCCGAAGATGCTGCTGGCTCGCCCATCTCCCTCCACGTGGCCATCTTCTCCGACACGCGCCACACTTTCACCGACTTGTTCAAACTTCCGCTGTATATTATAAACTTCCGGTCTCCCTCGACCACCGTAGAGGATTTTGTTCCTCTACGGCAAGCCCTTTCTTCCTCCACCGCTAGACATTTGACGGGTCCCATATGGCCCGTCAAAACAGACAAACACTGATGGGATCCGTCTGACGGGTCCCGTCTCCAAACACATATGTTCTTGTCGGCGGAACCACTTAACAACAAGTTCCCCGCTATAGCGAGACATAACACCGCGGATTTGTGCCCTTTGAGTATTCCGCCGATGAAAATACGCTTTGAACGCTGCCAATAGTTCACTAGCCCGTCCGAGGAACCGCAATATACGATGGAAGTTTTCGATTTTACGGCTAAAGCCGTGACGGCATTTTCTTGCTTGAGCAAAACTTGAACCAACACATGTTTTGTTCCTTTGCCTTGCAACTCACGTTTCCATACCTTAACCGTGCCATCCGCGGATCCCGTGAACACCAAGTCGTCGAAACCGGACATTACCGAGTTTATCGCGTCATCGTGCGCGTGTATCGATTCCAAACATTTTGAGTCCGCGATTCTCCACACTTTGATCGTCCTGTCCCAAGAACTCGAATACAACAATCCAAGCTCCACGTCCAGGCTAAGACTTGATACCGCGTCGCTATGCTTCGTCTTTACGGAGTTTTTGTTGCGGCGTGCCTCCATGAAATGCTTAGGGTTTACAGAGCTCTTGACCATAGATTTAAACGTAGGCAATGTACCAATCCGCTTGTGTTTTCCGGGCTTTCTCTTCGAAACCTTCCATACCCGAATCTTTCCGTCTTGGTGGCCAGTAAAGATCCGGTCTCCGAATATCACAATGGCTTTGATAAGCCCACTACTAGATTTAAACCCGGCATAGTCCTTCAAATTCTTCCAAACCCTAATGTTCTTCGAATCCGAGCCCGTGTAGAGAAGGTCACCAGAAGCGGCTAACGAGTATATATGCCCTTCTTCACGTACAATAGATCCAATGAGACCGTTGGTCTCAAGGACATTGTCTTCATTGAAATCAGCAGCCCAAGGAGGCGAAACTCGGGCCCAAGGCGACATTACGCAAGGAGAACCTTCTCCGCTGGCCAGACCGCTACTACTCATGGTGGAGGCCGAGACGCTACTAAACCGGTGGTGAGTTAAGTTGGTGTTGACAATGATGGGATCTTCGGGAGGGAATATACCGTCGTGGTCAGCTTTCAAGAGATCACCAAATTTAGGCCTAGGTTTGTGACCATTATCGCTACGGTCGTGGCTAAGATTGTGACGATGGTGATTATTGTTATATGGATCGGTTTGGACTTGAAGATCAACGACCATGGTACCACCAGTTTCGTTCCTCATCTCTCTTTCTTCAAAATCTTTATCACAAAAGTCAAATGCTTGATTAAAAAATGATAAAATCTCTTACTTCTTTTTTTTTGTTTTTTGTCTAGGGGGAATTTTTTTTAGAGGTTGTGATAGCTATGAATAAGAAAGTCGAAGGATAATGTGTGTTTGTAGATTTTGGTTGGCAAATAAGGATTGAGATTCTTAAGGAGATTTTGAAGGAAGATTGGAGGGTCAAGAGCAAGTTTTGACTTTTAAGAATTTTTTTTTTTTTTTATTTTGTCAACGACTCTTGAGGAATTTGTTTATGGGTTTGCAAGGATTGATCTTGTAAATGCATACTTATATACAGATATGAAAAAAAGATTGGTCATTTTGTGATATGTGGTTGGGTGCTTCACACGTGGTTGTTAGTTGTTACTAGAGGAAGTTTCTATGAATTTGTCTTATGATTTATGTACTATGGTATATCTTTTCTTCGAAGAAGGTGGTACTTTACTATTTTTGATATATATTGATCACTAATACAATTTTTTTTTAAAAAGATCTCCATTATTCTCTTTTTGATGTTCAAGCATATCTTTATTTTTCTCTTGTTATATTTTGCAAAAAAAAAAAAAAAATTCATCTTTTTTTGTTTCTTGAGTTTTACACTACATGTACTCTAATACATTGAATTAGAACATTCTTTGTAAAACGCATTTGAGGTTCTAGATACATTGGAATATTAGGCACGTAAACCGAAAGGTACTTAATTCTCCTCCATAGCTCATTTCACATAGCTTTACTGCCTAAAATACCACTTTTTTTATAATAAAATAATCTATAAATAAATGTACCCTGGAGTTTGTATAATTTCGATCTTCTTTTTCAAAAAAATAAATGTACCATATTGTGGAGCATATGTGTCCTTGTCCCAAAAGGCCACAACACTTAATGTATCCATAAAAATCCTCTTAATAACGAATTTAAATGCATATATAGATCAGAAGACTATACACCACTTCCACCTGGTAAGATTAGGCAAATTATTTAGGCATGATTCCACTATTTGTTAAGTGTTAACAATTTATGCATATCTCCATTAATTTAGCTTTTCTACATAGCAAATCATTCTTTTGTTCTTGCTTTGCATCGCATAATTAGAAATTAAGTTTATAATCTCTTTTATATCATCAATTAAGCCATTATCTAAAGTAAAATTACATTGAATTTGACCCTATTGTTTTTGTTTTTTTGTTAACTTTGGAAAACAGCTTTTGGATAAGTAGTGTACAAATGATGAATTTATTGCTTTGACCACTCCAAGACAAAACACAAAAAAGTATCTTTTCAGTTCATATGTTTCCAACCAATCACATTCTTCAATTCTTTTGTACCTTTTAACCATGATTTATTACTGGTTTGTCCGGTTAGTCGGATTTGGAAAGGATATTAAAAGAGTCTTTTCAACTCCGGTTACCGATTGAAAACCAAACCGGAGAGATATCAAATCATAAAAGAAAAAAAAATATAATCAAATCCTTTGCGTAAATGTTTTAAAGAAAATGAAATACCAAAGGATCGTACTCTGTCTTTTCAAGAAAAATTCAGAGACTCTTTAACTTGCTTTTTGACTCTCTCTCTCTATCTCTCTCAAAATCTTAGGTTAACTCTTCTTCACAATTTCTCACTCTCTGTGTACAATGGCTGAAACTGGTTTTCTAACAAGGAAACCAAGGTTTTTCCTTGTTTTCGTCTCCCACTTCAGCTCAACTTCGTTGGTAAGAACATTTTATTTCTTGATTCTTATAGATTCTTGAACAGACAGTCTCATTTTCATGTTGTTGGAAAAATTCTCTTAGCCATATGAAACAACACTAAAATCTCTTGTTATCTGCGTTTGTTAACTTGCATTTAGGTTACTGTATTGATTTTACTTTCCTGCTTTTGTTGCTTTGTTATGGTTCTTAGGGTTTTGCTCTGTTTTCCCAGAACGAAAGATGTTAGCTTTATTTATGTATCTGCTTACTCTAGGGACTTAGATTATACCAAAGAATAGGTCGATTTCTCAGATTTAGTTGTTGTTCTTTCTGTTTTTGTTATTTTGTTGTGGGTCTAAGGGTTTTGCTCTGTTTTCCCAGAGCTAAAGATGTGAACTTTCTTTATGAATCAGCTTACTCTATAAAAGTATCGGTCACTTTCTCAGATTTAGTGTTTCTCTGTTGATGAATAGAAACAGTTTTATGTTTACTTTTGAGTTTTGTATGCTTTGATTTTGTTAGAAGTTTTAATTGCTGTGTGTGTGGTTTGTTTCAACTTTGACTTTACCTTAAAGAGTCTCTATGTTGTGTATTTATCTCTTTGAGTATTGTTTTATTGAGTTAACAATTTTCTGTCAATAACAGAAGATCCCAAGTTCCTACTACGATGAACTTCCACATGGTTTGTCGAACACCGTGACTCTCGAAGGAACCGGTGGTTGCTCTTGGAAGATAGTGGTCATGAAGAAACCAGATGGAGTTTACTTTGGACAAGGTTGGTCCAAATTCGTCGAAGACAACCAACTTAAGGACGGTGACAGCTTGATGTTTCTCTACGATGGAGATCGAATCTTCGAGGTTAGCATCTATGGTGAAGATGGATGCAAAGAGGTAAGAGCTGCTGTTGAAGTTATAGAAATTGAAGAAGATAGTGTTTGTTCTCTCACCATCACCGATACAAACAATTCTTCGGAACAAAGCGAGAACAAAGGTTAGCTTTTGTTCTCATCACTTGTATGTTTGTTCTATGTGGTTGGTATATATATTGACAAAGTTGTTATTGTTACAGGAAAGTCAAAAGTGGATGATTCCGATGAAGAAAGTGACCCGGAGAATCCCAGCAGTGACTCTTCTTATTCTCCCGACGACATCGACATCGACACTGACATGGAAGACTTCATAACCGCTCTTACCGAACAACAGATGAAAAATTCAGGGAAGAGAGGTAAAAACATGTATTAGTTTTTCATCACTTTGTGATGATCATTTCTGCATTGCTTATATAATGTTACGTGAAATTGTTTTTGGTCTCTTCAGAATTTTCAGGAAAATCGAAGTCTGTAAAAAATGTGGACTCTGCTTCTTGTTCTAAGGCAAAAAAGGCTAAGAAATGTAAAGACATGTGACTGAAATTTCATCACTTAAATTTAGATCATTAGTGTTTGTGTGATCTTCTAATACAAATGAGTTTGTGTCTTTTTCAGTGGTGCCGAAAATCAAAAATCCAGAGAAATATCTAAAGAATCCAAGTAATCCATATTTCGAGACAAGTCTGAAGAACAGACACTACGAGTTGGTGAGTATTGCAAATATCATTTGGTCTCACATATATGTATACTCTTTAAACTTAAAAACTGTTTTGATTTAACATTTTTAGTACTTCTACTACAGTTGATTCATGCACAATTGGTGAAAGACTACAATTTGAAATTTGAGCAGACCATCGAGTACATTGACGGATTCGAGAAACTCAAAGGGAATTCAGTGCAATGGGGTGATCGCATGTGCATCAAAAACTGGAACCAAATATGCGAGCGGAACCACCTCAAGGAAGAAGACCGCATTTTGTGTGAACTCTTCCGCAAGCAAAATGTCGTCTATGCGATCCAACTCCATATCGTCCGCGGAAAGGATTTGTAGAGGGATTCGAATCCCTCATCTCTATGATTTCTGTTTGGTTTGTAAACTCTTAGACATAACTTCTCTTGCTTCTTTTATGTTCCTTTAGGGTTGGTTGTAAGACAATTTGAGCTTGATTTGAAAAACTTGACCTCTTTAGTACCTCAAAAAGCTATATAAAGAAAGACAAAAATGACTGAATCTTCAACGAGATAGAGCCAACCAAATCCCTTTTGCTCTGTCATATCATTTGGATAGAACAGAAAAGAGTTTGAGTTCTTCAGTTCTGGTCGATGAAATCAGGTGGCAAATTCAAATCCAATAGAGTGGCTTTGTTGTTTGTGAAAGCTCCTTTTTTGGGACGTTTATTTGAAGAAGAGGAAATCGTGTCTTCCGAGTTTCTTGATCCTGAAGCTTGCTCGATCTTCGATGTCCCTCCTGTGAAAATCAAGACTCATATTCAGGATTTGATTTCATAGGCTTGTTACTAGAATGTATCATCATAAACCGAAGAGTTAATTACCGCTTGTACCACAATCCAAAGGCTGGAATTTGTCAGCACCATCTTCTCCTTTGGAATTCCAGGAAGCATAAAACTCAGCTGCTTGTTCGACACCCTTTGATTTGTAAGGTGCGATGCTGTGGATGCCACGTTGGAGAGACCCGAGCAAATCATTCTCAATGCACTCGTACATTTTCTTGCAGAGGTTATCGACCGCAACAGACAAATTGATGATTTGAATCCGTACATCCATGACTTTCTCATCACTAAATGTATCAAAAGGCGTCTCTAATAACTGGGAAAGTTTCTCAACATTACCCTCAAGTTGCTGCTGCTGATCCTCAAACAGATTCTTCTTTATCTCTTTCTCCTTAGGGCTCATCTCATCTTTGAACAGCTCTTCACCAAACATGTAATATGCGAAAGCATATGAATAAGAAAGGATCCGTCTTGATCTGAATAACCGGTTGAGGCCATTGGTAACCCAGCTGAAGTCTTTGAGCTTCAACTCCTTCTTTTCTGACTTTGACACTTTCTTAAGGATAGTGCCCCTAAGTTTATCCTCTAGCTTTGAGGAATCCGTATGAGCTTTGTACCGGTGATGATAGTGTGTATACCTATTTAAATCCCTTTTCGCTCTTTCCATCTGCCTTTTTTTGTCGTCATACCGACCACAACTGTGTCCCGCGATACTCCTAGTAGTGTGATTACTTCCCGTAGCTCCACCACATAACCAACTGCACAAAATAACAACCAAACACGAGACACATCACCACCACCTGACATATACTCATAGAAAAGCAAATGCAAAATAGAAAGAAAAAAACGCGCCTACAGTTCTTACCAAAAACACTGCCCACAAATACACCTTACGAGATTGCATCCACCATTTTTTTCCACAGGTTTGAAACATTTGGGACACAGCTTCGTGTGAACGGTTATCCAATTAACTGTCTCAGACTCATCTCGACACTTTTTTCTCCAGAGCTCCCACATCAAGCAAGAGCAAGGGGAGTGGGCTTGAGACAGACAACTGAAACAAAACTGAAGACCACAGAAACATTCAACTTCGCACAACTTGTCATGCTCAGCTCGTATTGCGTTCCCACAATGAGGAGTGCTTGGACACCACTTGACCATTCTATTGTCTTCGATGTACGACTC
Organism: Arabis hirsuta; assembly: GCA_964056655.1. Lineage (NCBI taxonomy): Eukaryota > Viridiplantae > Streptophyta > Magnoliopsida > Brassicales > Brassicaceae > Arabis > Arabis hirsuta. The sequence continues at coordinate 23,818,667 of OZ053312.1, read as the reverse complement.
AAGAAGGAAACGATCAAACTTCTCAGCTAGATCTGGGCGCCTTTTACTGACTAGATTCCTGACAACATCTTCATCACAAATTGCAATGCATTTATGAGCCATGCATCTAATTCTTTTGCTCTGACCTTCATTTATCTGCACAGTAAAATGCTCCGTCCAACCTAAACCAAACAAGTCCTGCATTAAATCATACATCTACTACCTCTGCGATAAAATAAACCTCACATCTTGGTAAAACAGAGACTCACAATCATTGCAAAAGCAATGTCCACACTCCATTCTCGTCATCTGATCACCTGGAACCTCCTCTATGCAGACATCACAACTCATTACTGAATCGTGAGAGAAGGAGGAATCGTCATACTGATTGTCGAAAACAGTAACACCAGCTCCAGAAAACAAGCTATCTTTTCCTTTCTCGACAAACACAGCAAACAACTTATCCACATCCCACTGGTAATGAATAAGAAGAGTCCTCGCATGGTGCTCCTTAACCGACATCAACTCCATCACCTTTTGTAAATCCTCCCTCTGCATCACAAAAACAACAACTCAACCAACTTAAAACCTTAAAACAGAAAACCCTAAAAGAAAATGTTCGAGAAGCATCCAAATGTACCTGTGCTGCCAGAAGCGATTCCTGAGTGATGACCTGCAAAAACAGTTGATCAATGTTAACAAAACAAGCCCTGAGTTACTTGTAAAGAGCATCAATAACCCAAAGAAACTTGAATCTTCTTCATAACAAGTAAGAAAATCAACTGATTTGGTATGATAAAGTTCCAAGATCCTTAGAACCCTAAATTTCAAACAGAGAAGAACAGGGTAAATCGTCTAATGAATCACAGTTTTCAGAATCCTATATACAAAAAGGATAGAGCTTTGAAAACTGAGAAATTCCGATGATCAAACCCACAATTGTAATTGAATCATCAAAATTCACTTTAGGAGATTAAAAACGAGGAACGATCAACAGAACCTGAGTAGTTGATCTTCTGGAAGAGGAAGAAACAGGCTCCTCATCGTTAGCAATCCCGTCGAAAGTCTCTTGATCGGAGGAATAATAGCAATCCTCTTCTTCAGCGCTTAAATATTCATCCATCGAATTCAGAATTTTGGGAAGAAAGGATTATGAGTTTTTTCAATGAATTAAGAATGAAATCCGACGAAATTCTCTATAAGACGATCAAGGGCGAGAAGATCGAAGGACGGAGAGAGTAAAAAACGGAGAAGTAGAGACGAAATCGGAAGAGATTCCGGCGAGATCACATAGAATTTTCAGGTTCGGTGGCGACTGGACTGGGTTAACGCCAAAAAGCTTTTAAGGGATGAGTAGGAGAGAGAGAGGAATTGGAAGTGTTTTTATTCTCTTACGTTTTTATATAAAACTGTTTTTTTTTTTCATTGGCCAGGAATTGGAAGTGTTCTATGATTTTATTATTATTTATTATTTACTTTTTGGGAACTATTCAATTCTCATTTTTATTCAGGGGTGAATTTACTCAATACTAAACAAACAAAAAAAAATTATAATGAAGCAACTACCAAAAAACCATGTGAAGGCTCATCTAATCTCATAGTTTAACCAAAAGTTAATTAATGTTTTTGTAGGTCGCGTTACGCAATTAGAACCGTTCGCTGTCATTCTACGCAATAAAAGTAGAATGTGTCAATCATAAGCATGAAGCAGAAAATGCCGTCTGTCGTGGATCTAATAAATCTAGACGTTTAAAAAAAAAACAAAAATTGGTTACTTGTTTGATTTTTGTTTTTTTTTGGGTATTGAACAAAGTATCCCTTATTTCAACTTCCATTGATCAATTGCCATTAAAATCGAATTTAAGTTATGCTTATTATTCGCTTTTAGTTAAAAAAAAAAATTTTGGGTTCTTTCCAAAATTAAAGATAAAGTTGAATCCAATACGATTCAGTTTGTTAGGATTTTAATTCTAGTTTAACTGTAATTTCTTAATTCGATTTTTTTGTTGGTATTCATTTTTTTTTATTTGTTTGATTTAAATTGGTTCAATTAAGTTTATTTGGACTGAAATTATCGAAAACCATAAAAGACTAATAAAGCTTGGGTTAATCGAGCGACTAGAGTCATTGGACTGCGTTATTTTTTAAAATCTGAAGCGATGAATTATGAATAGACTAAAAAAAATAAAAATAAAAAGAGAAAGACATGGTTGCAGCCATCTTCATGTGGTCTCGAACTTTCAAATCTTCTTATCAATCATTACTTCAAGTGATTCTATCAACAACTTTGCAGAAGTTCCTCATTATTTTAGAGACTCAATTGTCTTCTATGTCTTTGTTATCTTCTGTCTCTTTTATTTACTTTGCCATTTTAGCTATGTTAAACTCTGTTTATTCCTTCATATTTTGGTTAAGTATGAATGAAAATTTTAGTGACTAAAACAAAAAAAAGACAAATCATGCAAAAACTCCAAATTTTTATATTTTACAAAACCAGAATTTTATGCAATGTCATCATTTCGAAAGAAAAATTATTATGAGAGCTTTTGTTTAATATTCTAAAAATTTTATAAAACTTGAAAACTAACCCATGTTTTGAAAATTTTGAAAATAATACTTTGTTATTAAAAAAAATATCCGCATAATTATGAGAATTTACAATTAAAAATCCATATATTTAATTTTTTTTTTTTTGGAAATAAGAATTTATTTGATAGATTAAACTAAATTTTCAAAAAAATTTACATAATTTTAGTACAATAATTGACTTATTATTGAAGTAATCACCCATACGAATAATTTTCAATCATAAAATTTATAAATTTGTCATCACTAATTCACTACCATCTTCAACATCATAAAATAAAATAAAATAAAAAATCCACGATGATCCCATCATATACAACTAGCCAATGAAGTATAATTATATAATTTTCATCTTGCAATTATGAATTTTTATTTATTTCTTCAAACATATATATGAATGAACGTCGATGGAGATATTTCAGAAAATTTTGTTATGCAATATTCATTAGTATTGTTTTAGACAACATGTAACTAAGCTCTATATCATAATCAAACCATCTATGTCGTAATATTCAACAACCATATAAACAAGCTCATCAAATGTCATTCCATATGTGATTAAATTCATTTTTTTTTGCATTACCAAACCTCTATAAACTCTAAAAATCTACATTAATAAAGATTATGTTTTATGTTTGTGAAAGCTTATGTTAAAAGTAATAATTTTCGTTTTATTTTTTATTTTTATTATTAACATTTATAAACAATTTATATGTTTGATTTATTTATGGTATTTTCATCATTTTCATTGCAAAAAAAAATTATTTTAGAGACTCAATCTCTTTGTCTTCTATGTCTTTGTTATTTTCTGTCTCTTTTATTTACTTTGCCCTTTGGTTGGAAGATATCTTAGCCATTTTAGCTATGTTAAGCTCTGTTTATTCTTTCATATTGGTTAAGTATGAATGAAAATTTTAGTGACAAAAAAAAAAAAAAAGACAAATCATGCAAAAACCCCAATTTTTTTTATATTTTACAAAACCAAAATTTTATGCAATGTCATCGTTTCGAAAGGAAAATTATTATGGGAGCTTTTGTTTAATATTCTAAAAACTTTATAAAACTTGAAAACTAACCCATGTTTTGAAAATTTTGAAAAATAATTTTTTGTTATTAAAAAAAAATATCTGCATAATTATGAGAATTTACAATTAAAAATCCATATATTTAAATTGTTTTTATTTTTGGAAATAAGAATTTATTTGATAGATTAAACTAAATTTTCAAATATTTACATAATTTTAGTACAATAATTGACTTATTTTTGAAGTACTTACCCATACGAATAATTTTCAATCATAAAATTTATAGATTTGTCATCACTAATTCACTACCATCTTCAACATCATAAAATAAAATAAAATAAAAAATCCACGATGATCCCATCATATTCAACTAGCCAATGAAGTAAAATTATATAATTTTCATCTTGCAATTATGAATTTTTATTTATTCTTTCTTCAAACATATATATGAATGAACGTCGATGGAGATATTTCAAAAAATTTTGTTATGCAATATTCATTAGTATTGTTTTAGACAACATGTAACTAACCTCTATATCATAATCAACCCATCTATGTCGTAATATTCAACAACCATATAAACAAGCTCATCAAATGTCATTCCATATGTGATTAAATTCCTTTTTTTTTTGCATTACCGAACCTCTATAAACTCTAAAAATCTACATTAATAAAGATTACGTTTTATGTTTGTGAAAGCTTATGTTAAAAGTAATAATTTTCGTTTTATTTTTATTTTTATTATTAACATATATAAACAATTTTTATGTTTGATTTATTTATGGTATTTTCATCATTTTCATTGCAAAAAAAAATAGTTTTCTAATTTTTAAAAACATGAGTTACTTTTAAAAATAGATAAATTTTTGAGAATATTCTTACAAATTTCCTAAATTATTATTAGTTGGATTTCGTTAAGTTATTTATATAATTTTCTTTTTTTTAAAAAAGTTTTTAATAATAATCTTCATTTTTTTGTTGTGGGATTTGGAAAAACTTTTATGACACCTTTTATGATTATTTTCTACTTTCTTTTAAACTACAATTTTCAGTTTTTCTTCTATCTCTATTAGCTATTAGCTATCCGAATTTAAACTTTTAATTTGAACAAAGTTTTTATCTATTTTATTCCTCATGTTGTAATGTGTCATGTCACTCATTACCATCCAATGGAATTGTTTTTTTAGTTTTACATTTGTTACACTGAATTTTCTTTTTTCATATAAAATATGAGACGAGGACCTTAGCTTTCTAGTAGAGATTTATAATCTTCTAGTAATAAATCCAAGATAAGAGAATGTTTTATATTCTAATTTGGATCTATTAATCTATTATGATAGAGCCCCGTGAAGATGTCTTCTAGTGGCGCCATATCAAAATCCCAATATATTCTACCACTTTCATTTTTCATAATTTTGTCGATATATATTTTGTATCGGTTATCCCTTTGAAATATTCCACTAATTGATGAATTGTCACATACTAACTTACTAAAAACAAAAAAAATTGTAAACTCCTAATTTAATATTGCATTTTTACCACTATTATGTTTTGTTGTTTTTCAATAAAATACTATTACCTGACAATACATGTAAAACGTAGAAATGACTTGTCACTTCCAAGTAAGACATGGTTATTACGTCGTAAGCAATGTTATGACGTCGCTGCAAGGTTAGTTAATTTATTTGATATAAAATAATACCAGGCTTTTAAAAAAGACTTGTAGAGACTTCACAATCTCATGTATGACGAGGTTTGTCATTATCTAGACCTCGTAATATAAAAAAATAAGAGATTCAAGTATATCAAGAATCCCGAATATTTGGGAGAAAAACGTAGAGAAAACCTAAGAGTTACATCTTCACAGCATCCCTGAGATAACAATAAGAGATCTAGCCTTGTTTTCTACGTCCAACAAAATTTCTTATAACGCTTTAGACATCTAGACGTTGTAATACTATTCGGCTATGAGTCTATTTCGTTGATTAATAAAACTATACTTCTCTTTATTATTCCGTAGATCCGTGTTCTTGCGAACATGGTTAAAATTTTTGCCGAAATAATATTGCTTACAAATTTACTCTTCATTTTAGGTTGTGGATTAGAGAAGGCTTGCCGAGGTGGAGAAGATCCAGCGAGAACTCGTTTCCACAAGATCTGTTCCCGACTCTCCACTAGAGGGAACGCGGAAAATCTGTGCAGGTATAACCCGAGTTTGATTACTTCTCGTGTTGTGTTCACTTCTGATTTTCTTGAACCGTGTTGATTTGAAACAAGTATCACTTCGGAACAAAAGATATCCGCCTCTCGGGAATGCCGTGTTGCGTCTGGCAACAACGACGCAGCACACCATGGCCAAAGCTGTTGGGTGCGTAGCGAGGACTTCGGTGAGGAAGAAGTGGTACAACACGACGAGCGCATTTATATGCTGATTTGGATCTATATGATGGAACGCGGTGAAAATGTTTCCGATGATCTTGCAAACGTGATACTTCGTCCTCTAGTGGCATCATTATACTATCTAAATTTTCATTTTCATTTTTTTGTTGGTTAAAAAAATTGTATTGATTATGCCTTTAAAATATCCTACTAATCGACAAACTGTAACATACTAAAAGAAAATTGCACAGATTTTGTTTGTTTTCATTTAACTCCTAATAAAATTTTGTTTTCATTTAACTTCTAATATAATTTTGTTTGTACCAGTAAATATTTCTGTTTTTCAATGAAATTATAGTTGTGTTCCAAAATAAATAGTATAACATATCATTCTTGATTCCATCTTTGATTTCTGGAAGATGGCTCGTGCTCGAACATCCCAAAACATATGACATTCCAAGTTGTTGCAATTGTGTCACCAGTTCATTATGAAAATGCAAAAATTATATAGTTTAATGTTTGTTTATCTTCAAATAAAACCAGAACAATTGATGTCAACAAACAAAAAGACCGCAATAGTTATTATTTTCACAAATGTCATTTGACAATGCAAAATCTTATAATTTAATATTGTGTTTATCTTCAAATATAACCACAACAGATGTCTAACAACCAAAACAACCCACAACAATTTATATTTTAACCAGAAGATATCCCGCGTATACAGGCGGGTTTTTTATATACATATCTGTCTATTGGTGACTCTATTAATTATATATATATATATATATATATATATATATATATATATATATATATATATATATATTTATCTGCTTAAATCTTTACTAAATTATTTCCATCGTAAATTTTAGTATCTTTAACAAAGTGAACATTTTTTATATGTTTCATGAGCAAACGAATTGTTGATGTACTACATGTAAGAATTATTGATGCATGGCTTATACTATATTTTTACAAAAAAAAAGTTATTCATATATACTTAATAGTTTTTTACTTTCATACAATAATACTCTCCAAAATACAGTGGCTATAGTTCAATTCAATTATCAGAATCCGCCAAGTTTTTTAATCACATAAACCATCTGTATCCATGATTAACGCTAAAATTGTTAATCCGGGTACAATATTTGGCAATGAAGACCACATAAACAACTTGACGATCTCATACCCTAAAATTTAAAGAATAAGTCTGGAATTTTTTTCGTTAGAGTGTAAGCTTCGTTGTATGGTTCAACTTCATTTAGTTTGCTTTCATGAAGGTCTTCCTGTGATTTTCCATGATTAACATGTATTAGAAAGGAAAGAACTAAAATATTATCCAATGAAAAAACTTTATTCAATTAAAACCAGTAACGTTCTCAAAATAAAGAACATGCTATTAAATCGGGGAAAAAAGCTTTGCGACGACCGTCGAACCTAATGTTTGCAAACAACATTGACAATACCTGCAATAATCAATGATGATATTGGGATATATATGTTTAGGTTGTATAGTTATATTGCATGGGCTTTAAGTTAAGAGGGTGAATTAGGTTAAGCGGTAAGCCGTCTGATTACCTTGTATAAATACATTGCTTTGTAAGAACATCCAAGTCAATAGAACATCAATTTCTACATGGTATCAGAGATTTGATCCGATTAAACATAGAATTTAGTTTTCTCTTTCGTTTGTGAGTTCGTCAAAAACGTCACCATGTCCGGCGAAAAGTCTGTGGCTAAAGGAGAAGAGAAAGAGGGAGATGGCGTGTTCATCTCGCCGTATACGCTGTATGCGTCTGATAATCCCGGTTCGATGATAACCTCGGTGCGCTTGAATGGAGAAAATTACAACGAGTGGTCTTCAGAGATGCTCAATGCCCTTCAGGCCAAACGCAAGATGGGATTTATTAATGGAACACTAAAGAAACCGATGGAGTCAAGTTTAGATTTAGAGAATTGGTTGGTTGTTAACTTGATGATTGTTGGATGGATCCGAGCTTCCATCGAACCGAAGGTGAAATCTACGGTAACTTATATCTCGGATGCTCATCAACTTTGGGAGAACTTGAAGCAGCGATTCTCGGTTGGAAATAAGGTTAGAGTGCATCTTATCAAAACCAAACTTGCCTCATGTAGACAAGATGGGCTGTCCGTGTTGGATTACTTTGGAAAGCTTTCTTCTTTGTGGGAAGAGTTGCAGATGTATCAACCGATTCATGTGTGTTCGTGTGGTGCTGCGGTTGTTATGGCTAATGAAAGAGAGGAGGAAAAGATACATCAGTTCGTTATGGGTCTTGATGACTCAAGATTCGGAGGGATTTGTACAAACATAATCGGTACTGATCCTCTCCCATCTCTCGGTGAGATTTACAACAAAATAATAAGGGAAGAGCAGAGACTTGCTTCGACTCGTGGACGAGATCAGCAAGATGCAATGGGTTTTGTAGCTCGACAAGATGCAGTGGGTTCTCGGCGTGAACATCAACCTGAAGCGTCGAGCAGAAGTGATGCTCACATTCGGTCCGAGAACACCATTCTTCGGTCTCGGATGTTGTGCTCTCATTGTGGCAGAACAGGGCATGACAAGCGTGATTGTTGGCAGATTGTCGGATATCCAGAGTGGTATTCGTAACGCAATGCTGGACGTGGACAGAGTGTTAGTAATCGTGGAAGAGGCGAAAGAAGTTTTGGCGGTCGTGGTCATGGCCAAGCTGTTGTAGCTCATGCGCATGCTACCAGTTCAAACCCGTCGCCTGTCCCTGAGCTCACATCCGATCAATGGAAAGTCATTACTCAAATGATTCAAGAGAAGTCTGGAACCAATGCTCCAGATAAGTTGTCTGGTAAGAATGTACTTAGTGATGTTATTCTCGACACAGGTGCTTCTCACCACATGACCGGATTTTTGTCATTGTTGACAAATATGGAGGAGATGCAGCCATGTTCCGTGGCTTTTGCTGATGGTAGCAAGTCGTTTGCTGCGAACATGGGCTCTTTTAAGCTCTCCGAAAAGATTGTATTGCCAATTATGCTTTATGTGCCTGATTTGAATTGCACGTTGATTTCTGTTGCAAAGTTGTTAAAGCAAGTCAATTGTTTTGCAATGTTCACTGATACGATATGCGTTTTGCAGGACCGTTTTTCGAGGAATTTGATTGGAGCCGGTGAGGAGCGTGATGGTGTGTATTACTTCACGGATTTGGTTTCAGCGAAGAGTCATCGAGTGGTTGGTCCTTCTGATCATGTCTTGTGGCATCAGCGTTTGGGGCATCCATCTTTTTTAGTGCTTTCTGATTTGTCTTTAGTTTCAAAATCATCAAAAACAGCTAGCTCTAGTCCGTGTGACATTTGTTTTAGAGCCAAGCAGACTCGCGAATCTTTTAATGATAGTTATAATAAAGCATTAGAGTGTTTTTCTCTTATACATGTTGATGTTTGGGGACCATATCGTGTGCCTTCTTCTTGCGGTGCAGTGTATTTTTTTACCATTGTCGACGATTTTTCAAGAGCGGTATGGACATATCTCTTGCTCGAAAAATCCGAAGTCAAGGAGGTTCTAAAGAAGTTTTTTGCATATACGGAAAGACAGTTTGGAAAGCTAGTTAAGACAGTGCGTAGTGACAATGGTACTGAATTTATGGTCTTTTCCTCTTATTTCAAATATCATGGGATCATACATCAAACCTCTTGTGTTGCAACACCACAACAAAATGGAAGGGTAGAAAGAAAACATCGGCATATTCTCAATGTTTCTCGAGCATTTATGATTCAAGCTAGTCTTCCAATCAAGTTTTGGGGTGAAGCTGTTTTGACTGCTGCGTATTTAATAAATAGAACTCCAACTTCGATTCACCAGGGAAAATCCCCATACGAGATTCTTTATGGTGTTAAACCAGATTATAAGCAATTACGAGTTTTCGGTTCAGCTTGTTATGCACATCGAATGGCTCGAGATAAGGATAAGTTCGGTCAGAGAAGTAGGTTGTGTATTTTTGTTGGATATCCCTTTGGGAAGAAGGGCTGGAAAGTTTATGATATAGAAAGGAATGAGTTTTTGGTTTCAAGAGACGTTGTGTTTCAAGAAGATGTTTTTCCGTTTGCCGAACCCACTCTCTCAACATCTATCTCTCCGACATTCTCACCATTGCGGACTTGGGATGATGATTGGTTGCCCACGTCGATCGAAAGGGGGAGCAATGTTGTGCCTTCCTCTGTCTCTGTATCTCCTCCTGAGGTCGATACACCAGAAGAAGCGCCGAATTTGGTTTCAGTCACCGATCATATGCCATCTTTCGGAGAGCCAGTCATGACTTTGACAGACCAAGATGCTTCAACCAAAATAGTACAACCACATTCTCCTACGGTTGAGAACATCGATCCTGCTCCGGTTGTGGAGCCGTCTGAACCTCTTGGATGAGGTCATAGGCAAAAGACTAAGTTTGTAGTCTTGACCGATTATGTACTATACAATGTCACCGCTGACTCTAATACACATCACGCTCCTCCACCCTCCGCTTCTTTGTCTTCGTCAAACGATCCAGGTAATTCTTTATATCCTTTGTCCGACTTCATATCGGATGAACATTTCTCTTCAGGACATCGAGCATACTTGACAGCAATTACCAAAGAAACGGAACCAAAGCGTTTTCAAGACATTATGGGTATAAAAGTTTGGGAAGATGCTGTGACCACTGAGGTTGTAGTTCTCGAGGATACTCACACATGGGATATTACTGATCTTCCAGCCGGAAGGGAAGCGATTGGTTGTCAATGGGTGTTCCGAATCAAACGGTATTCCGATGGTTCCATAGAACGACATAAGGCGAGGCTTGTTGTTCAAGGTAATAATCAAGTTGAGTGTGAAGATTATGGTGAAACTTTTGCTCCCGTAGTTAAAACGACTACGGTTCGCGCTGTCTTGCGTCTCGTTGCAGCAAAAGAATGGGACATTTATCAAATGGATGTTCAAAATGCCTTCTTGCATGGTGATTTAGAAGAAGAAGTCTACATGAAACTACCTCCAGGATTTCGTCATACACATCCTGGCAAAGTGTGTCGCCTAAGGAAATCTTTGTATGGTCTTAAACAAGCCCCACGTTGTTGGTTCAAGAAGCTTTCAGATTCGTTACTCAAGTTTGGATTTGTTCAGTCTTATGATGACTACTCACTCTTCTCCTACTCTTGTAAGGGCATCGAGTTACGCGTCTTGATATATGTTGATGATCTTCTCATTTGTGGAAATCATCCTCATATGCTCGCTAAATTCAAAGAGTATCTCGGAAAGTGTTTCGCTATGAAAGACTTGGGAAAATTGAAATATTTTCTTGGCATAGAAGTAAGTCGAGGATCCGAAGGTATCTTCTTGAATCAACGGAAGTATGCACTTGATATTGTGACAGAGACAGGTAATCTTGGGTCTAAACCAGCGGACACTCCTCTTGAGCAAAATCATCAACTTGCTACGGTGAAAAGTCCGGTGCTTAAGGATCCAAAGCAGTATCGGCGACTTGTTGGGAGGCTTATATATCTTCTCAATACTCGGCCAGATTTGTGCTACTCGGTAAACATATTATCACAGTTTATGCAGGTTCCTAAGGAAGCTCATTGGTTGGCAGCTCTCCGTGTTGTCAGATTTTTAAAAGGGACTTTAGGACAAGGAATTTTGCTGCGCTCTGACCCTGATCTCTCACTTTCAGTATATTGTGATGCTGACTGGTCAGCATGTCCATTGACGCGGCGGTCACTAACTGCCTATGTAGTTATGCTTGGTGGCTCGCCTATCTCATGGAAAACTAAGAAGCAAGACACAGTTTCACATTCTTCAGCTGAAGCGGAATATCGGTCTATGTCAATTGCTCTTCGAGAAACAAAATAGGTTCGTAAGCTACTCACTACTCTTGGCATTGACCAATCTACTCCAGCTCGCTTCTTCTGTGATAGTCAGGCCGCCATCCATATTGCAGCTAATCCAGTTTTCCATGAGCGTATGAAGCACATAGAGAACGACTATCATTCTGTACGTGATGCAGTGCAAGCATGGGTCATTACTACTTAACATATTCGTACAGATTCACAGATCGCGGACATCTTAACTAAAGCTCTCGGCCGTGTTCTTTTTCAGAGACTAGTGTCCAAGTTGGGCATTCAGAATCCTCATGCTCCACTTTGAGGGGGAGTATTGGGCTATATATGTTTAGGTTGTATAGTTATATTGCATGTGCTTTAAGTTAAGAGGGTGAATTAGGTTAAGCGGTAAGCCGTCTGATTACCTTGTATAAATACATTGCTTTGTAAGAACATTCAAGTCAATAGAACATCAATTTCTACAGATGACGATACAACATTGGCAAAGAACCAAAAGAAATCACTGATCTCTTTCATAATGTTCGCAAACAACTGAGACCCCATGCCATTGGACTTATTGTGCGGGGGGTTTCTTCCCGTCTCACCTATAAAACAAAAGTTAGGATGAAAAGCAACACATCGATACCCTTTGTGAAGGAGAATGTTGTATGGGTGATTGATTTATAGACTGAGCCACGCGTAAATGATATATGTCTGTTGAAGTTCTTAATATTCTCGTAAATTTATGGGTCTAAACATAGTTAAATCCAAAATAGGAATTTTGAACGTTTTGGCATGAGTGGGAAGAATGAGTTTGGGTTTAATTTCAAAGCATACATAAAAAATATTACCGTGGGTCAATGATGTGGCATTGAATGGTCAAACCATTTTTGCTGATGTGGAGAAGCTGATTTGTTTGAGGAGAAGTGATGATGTGTTATTCTCTTGAGAGACAACCTAACTTTTATATATATGATAAATATCATTTGAAGAGTATACGAAAATTGTTGACAAAAAAAAAAAAGTATACGAAAATTTATATATTTAATATTATTTTTATCTTCAAATTAAACCTTTTAACAAAAAACCTGGAACAACATTAATGATACGTAATATTCTAAAATACTCTAGTCAGATGGTGGACCACCGTATAGCATATAGACGTATACGCGGATATTTATGCGGGATATACGGTAAATATGTTTTGAAAAAATATATAGATATATTAATATATTTTGTTTTATCAGACAATAAAAAAAATACTATCATCAATATTTTAAAAAATTAATATTGATATAGTAGTTTTAACCCAAATAGTAAAATGATATAGTTGAAAATTTATTTTCTACGCTCGACATGAAAATTAGAAGATGTTTGGAGTTTTTGGTCAGAAGACGATACAATGTTATTCGCCGCCTGGTTTTTATGAGTTATTGTGATTAACTTGATTGAGTTTAGTTTTTTGTGGGTGAAATTTTTAGTTGAAGTTTTTCCCTCGTAGAAGATCTATAGTTTGCTTTACAGTTTAGTTTATATTCAATTCTAACTATCTGTTTGATATAAGTTTTATAGTTCAAACTTGTTTAACGGCGGTTTCACTAAATCTAACTCGAAACAAAATTGATAAAGGCAATTAAAGAAGGAGATTTTTCTAAACTTAGAGAATTGTTATCATGTCATCGTAATAGATATTGAAGTCCGGCTGCTATTGTGGATTCGAGAACACTTTATTGTCTACCTTCGATTCAAAACAAAATCATCTTGGTATCGCTAATGTGTAGTCAACAGTTATTGTCCTCACTTAATTTACAGTGTGGAAATGACTATTAATTTTTCTTTGTTTTTTATTTGTTGAATTTTTTCACTGATGTAATACATTTTAAACCAGGTTGGCAGTTTCAATAAAAATAAAGTGTTAATAAAAGAGAGCCTAGTTATACTAATTTTAATTAATACACGTTTTAGTCGTATATTGACAAATGATTTTGAAAAAATATTCATGTTGCAAACTGCAAAGTTACCAAATAGTAAACCAACGAAAACCAAATATTGCAAAATGGAGTCACAGTTTTTCAGAGGGTCTCCGTCAAGTACAATCGGCTCTTGCAGCGGAAGCTGAAGCCATTGCGAGAGCCCTACAGCCGGCGTTGATAGTGGTGGAGGCAGAAAAAAAAATATTTACCGGGATCATAATAAATTTTTGATCTAATAAAATGCAAAAAAAAAAATTATAGCAAAAAAATACCATCGTAATTACATTTTTAAATGTATTCTATGCTTACTCACATTTTGGAATCGTTTTATCATTTTTTTCGGTTACCACTATGTAACACATTTTTATTTTAATAAAACATACTAAACAATAACTTATGTTGACGCCTCCGTTCTAATCTCTTCAATATCTAAAGTATTAAAAATTTTATTGTAGCAAAAGAAAAGAGAGAAATTATTACCTAAATTCTTAAGTCCAATTTGATTCCAATATAGGCATTACCTCCGCCACTGGCCGTTGATCTAAACAGAACGGAGCTCACATTATACTCAGATTCTCAAACCATGGTGAAGCTGCTTAATGGGAAAGAGCAACACATATGTTGGCGGATTTGTTTGCTAAACAAGCGCTGAAATCGCTTTCAATCTCTGTACCAACATTTTAATGAGTAATGCAAATCTGTTGATCAAAAGAAAAAGTTCCACAACTTTCAACACTTGATGTAGAAAGCTCAACTCAATTCGTTTTGCTTTACCAATATCCGTTTTGATAGCTAGGAAACCTTTGGACCACCATTTCTCATGTGAATAGCGATTAATATGAACTATATGTTGCGGGAGCTAAACGTGATTCAACTCCACATCTTTGATGCTATCCTTTACTTTTTCCAAAAAATACACAAAAATGGTTCTAAGATTACATTGCAAATGGATAAAACATCACACAAGTTGCCTTGTCCTAATCCTCGTCACCATCGATGTGTGTTCGGAAGATGTAGTCTTCGCCTTCAAGTTCATCTTGATATAGGGATATTGATGGATCATTGCATTTCTCATCTTCTTCTTTCTCTTCATTACATCTCTTTCCCTGACAAAAAAAATCGGGTTTCAGTGAATATCACAAGTTAAAAAATCACCTTGTCCTAATCCTTTGATCATGAAACTTGTTTGAAAATAGCATACTAAACACTGACTGATGAAGTTTTAGATCTCAAAATTCATTTGTCTTACAAGTTTGTTGGATTCCCGGTCACCTATTGTGTGATTTTATGATTCTCACCATTCAGCATTTCGTTACCAATGTTAGGACGAACAACTTGAAACCAAGTTCAAATTTTTTACTAAGATGTTGTGGGAATTTGCTAAAGAGCTACTAAAAGCTAATTAAAACAGAGAGCAATAGCTAACCCCTTAAGCAAAGATTCTTTGAAGACTGACCTTTCTCAAGATATAAAAGAAATAATGGAAGCCATCGCCAAATGTGTTGTACTCCATGGACCACGTAAACTTAGGATCCTTAAACAAAGGACGTCTGAAATGCGGCTGCACGAGAAAACAACAAGAATTTCAAAAGCTAATAACCGAACAAATGCAAGAATATGATTTTGAGATTTGCTTTAAATACCTGGCCAAATGTAATGGAAATGAAAACCCCATCTGGTTTCAGAACCCGGTGAACTCCTTCAAGAGTTGCCATGACTTTGCTTACAGTTTCTTGACGCGGATTCCATGGATCACCAGCATCCACAAACAGTACATCCTTCACGAAGAAAGGAACAATTCATGAGTTTTTCCCCGTTAAGTTAAAGAAAATATATGCTACGAAACCACATTCGAAAATCTTAAGTCCTAAACAAACAACGGATTGAAAGAGAAGTTTATATCCGTTTTACCATGGTCCCTTTCTCAATAACCACATCAAAAGACTCGTTGCTAAATGGGAGTTCTAGCATGTCAGCTTGCACCACTTTTATCTCTGAATATATCAAAAATCTCATGTCAAAAACAATAACTTGTCGAAAGCATGATCCAACAAAACTCTGAGCTTCAACAAGCAACACACAAAACAGCATAAAACTAATGAAGTTCTCTCAGCTAACATAACAAAAAGACTACACCGAAATTCAAAAAATCAGAAACACAAGAAACGAAATGCTGAAGCAATCTCAAAGCAAATACCTTTGTACCCTTTTGATACCAATCTACTCTGCATCTTCTCTACCGCAACAGAAGACAAATCAATACATGTAATATCAACAATCCCATCTTTGTACATTTCATCACACAACTGAGAGTTCCCACATCCCAATTCCAATACCTATATTAACAAAAACAAAGTAAAAAACTCAAAAATCATAACTTTGTGCGTTTTTTTTGGTGTGAAATACGAAAGAGAGTAGGGACAATGTACGAACAGAAGAAGAGGTTTTGATATTGGATTTGATGAGATGCTGGAAATGAGAGTAGTCTTTGAACCATTCATAGTGTTCCTCGGAAGAGAACCTCTCGTCCCTGCATTTTTAGCGAATATTCAGACACATTCAGGAAAGAGAAGGAACAGAGATTTTTTCGAGCTGAAAATGTGATTCATTACCAGTAGTGAGGATCGAGATAGGTTAGAACAGAAGGAGGACCGACGGAATTCGGATCCGGGTTTAAATTTGGATCCGAATTACGATTGGCGGGTCTAGACTCCATTGTTGTACCTGCTCGATTCTCCTGTGAGCATAAACCCTAAACCCCTTTCTCTGCTAATTACTATTGGCTTAGGTTAACGATGATGATAATGACATAAAGCCTAAAGCCCATGTTATAATAATATATGGGCCTCAATAATAGCCCATTTATGAAGCTAATTCGAAGCTATATGTTTCTCAGATTATAGTAAAAATTGTTTTACCGAGATTGATTCCAAACCAAAATTCATATTAATTTTCGAATTGTAGATAATTTGTTTTTTGTTTTTGCTGGATTTATATGTTAAACGTTTAAGGTGTATATGGTAGCAAAGAAAAAAAACAAAACTAATCCTTTGATTAGAAAAGTAGTTACACTAAATTGTCGGATTAAATTTACAAATTCATAAGTTAAATCAGCGAAATTTCATAGATTTTCACGTAGTAAAACTTTGGGTAGCTAAATGGATAATCTGTAAAAATGATTTTTGATTATAAATAAACGAGGAGATATTTGCAAAAATATCATTTTTTATGTTCACATTTGCAAAAATACCACTTTTGGTATTCATTTGCAAAAATGCCGCTAATTATGATTTTTTAGAGCCTAAATCTTAAAATTCTAAACCCTAAAATTTTTTTTGACCCTTAAAACCCTCGAAACTAAAACCTAATACAATATAGTTAACCCAAACATAAATGATATAATGAATAAATAATTTTGAAAATGTGGCATTTTTGCAAAAATTGTAAAAATATGGTATTTTTGCAAAAATTTGGCATTTTTGCAAAAATTGTAAAAATATGATATTTTTATAAAGTGACACTTGGAAAATGACATTTTTTGAAATTTCACGTAAATGAAAACATACGCTTTTTTTGTTTGTTTGTAATCAACAAATATATATGTTTGTGCATTTTCCATGACCGGAGTTGTAAAATCTTATATGTACCTTTTTCTTTCTATGAGTGTATGTTTCACCTTTTTATGTTTGTCTATGACAATGCTATAATCAACATCCATGAAACATGTGTATATAACAAGATGACAAATTATGAAACAATCTAGAATCCAAATTCACCAATCACACATCTTAAGAGTTTAACCATAAATTTGCAACTGCAAGACTTCACTTTCATGAACCATTTTTGTGGCCTAGGTACATCCTTTTACACGAATTTTCAAATCAATTCCAAAAAAATAAAGACAAAAAATTACATGTCCACGTGGTTGGTTGCATTTTACACGATTTTTTTTTTTTTTTTCCAATTCAGATGTTTGAGATAAATTGCGGAGACCATCCATTAGAATTTCACAGTCATCATCGTCGTTGTTGCTTAGTGCGTCTTCTCTCCGACTCTTAGCCATGGCTGTTGCGCTTCAATTCTGCCGATTATGCGTCCGGCCAGATACGTTCGTGCTGGAGAATCATTTCGCTCGATCTGGGTCTCTCCGGCGCCGGAAAACTTTATCAGTCCGGTGCTCTTCTGGAGATGAGGACATTCCTTCACCATCGGTGGTGATGGATTCCGATTTCGACGCGAAGATTTTCCGTAAGAACTTGACGAGAAGCGAGAATTACAATCGTAAAGGTTTCGGTCACAAGGAAGAGACTCTCAAGCTCATGAATCGAGAGTACACCAGTAAGTAGCTCCTCTTTTTTTCACTGACTCTGTTTTTGGTAGTCGAGAAACTAAGTGATTGATTGAGCTGCAATGAAATCGAAGATCTGGGTTTGTGATTGAAAGAGGTCAGAGTCATAAAAGTTGTTTCTTTTGTTAGAATTAGAAAAAAATTGTATCTTTTGAAGGTTTATAAGAGATTACTGAAGTGTGAATTGAAGTTGTACTTAGGAAATAAGAATCAATTGGATGATGATTGATTTTGTTTTTTGTAATTGACACTCTCAGGTGATATATTGGAGACACTGAAAACAAATGGGTATATGTATTCATGGGGAGATGTTACGGTGAAACTCGCTAAAGCATATGGCTTTTGCTGGGGAGTTGAGCGTGCTGTTCAGATTGCATATGAAGCAAGAAGGCAGTTTCCAGAGGAGAGGCTTTGGATTACTAACGAAATTATTCATAACCCTACTGTCAATAAGGTCTGTAGTCATCGTAGGACTTGTCATTTACGCTTTTTAGGTATTACTTTACCATCTCTGGTAGTTTTATTCAGTCTCCTTTAATAAGTTTGCTAAATAGTTGAAGTGCATTGAACATTGATGACTTGCCTATCTACTCTTCATATGCTCTTCTTTTAGTTTTTAAATGTTTCGGTTTTTATGGCAGAGGTTAGAAGAAATGGATGTTAAAATTATTCCGGTTGAGGATTCAAAGAAGCAGTTTGATGTAGTAGATAAAGACGATGTGGTTATCCTTCCTGCATTTGGAGCTGGCGTGGATGAGATGTATGTTCTGAATGATAAAAAGGTGCAAATTGTCGACACGACCTGTCCTTGGGTGACAAAGGTACGAAATTTCATCAGATTTAGGTACATTTCTCTTGTTATCATCTCAAATTTCATGCACCTGATTGGTTTCTTTCCTTTTTGACATTTGTGGCTCGAAAGGTCTGGAACATGGTTGAGAAGCACAAGAAGGGGGAATATACATCGATCATTCACGGTAAATATAATCATGAAGAGACCATTGCAACTGCGTCTTTTGCAGGAAAGTACATCATTGTAAAGAACATGAAAGAGGTTTGTCTTTGTACTGTCAAACTTTGTATATTCAAGAAATTCATAGAGTGTTGCAAGACTGTTACTAATGGGTACCTTAATACTGAGCACAGGCAAATTATGTTTGCGATTACATTCTCGGTGGCCAATTTGATGGATCTAGCTCCACAAAAGAGGAATTCATGGAGGTAAGAGCTCTTCTTTAACACATTTTATGTCTTTAGATTGATGTTCTTTTGTTCTAATCTCTGTGTTGGCGTTGTAGAAATTCAAATATGCCGTATCAAAGGGTTTTGACCCCGACAAAGACCTTATCAAAGTCGGTATTGCAAACCAAACAACGATGCTCAAGGGAGAAACAGAGGAGATAGGTTTGTTTTACATGACAATCATCTTTTATCCTTAAGAAACAAAAACACCTTAGTCTGAGTCTCATACTGAGAAAGCCATACAAAAACCACAGGAAAATTAATTGAGAAGACAATGATGCGTAAGTATGGAGTGGAAAATGTAAACGAACATTTCATCAGCTTCAACACAATATGCGATGCTACTCAAGTAAATTTCCCATACCTCAAAATCTTCTGTTTTTACACTAGAATTTTTTTATTCATCAGTCGTATTTTCTTTTCAGGAGCGACAAGACGCAATCTATGAGCTAGTGGAAGAGAAGATTGACCTCATGCTAGTGGTTGGCGGTTGGAATTCAAGCAACACTTCTCACCTTCAGGAAATCACAGAGGCACGTGGAATCCCATCTTACTGGATCGACAGCGAGCAACGGATAGGACCTGGGAACAAAATAGCCTATAAGCTCCACGTAAGTACAACAAAGTCCATTTCCAAAACTAACTCATTCCTCCCAAAATATCTTTCACCGATCTTTCTCTTTTACATTGATAGTACGGAGAGCTTGTCGAAAAGGAGAATTTTCTTCCAAAGGGACCGATCACCATTGGTGTTACATCAGGTGCATCAACCCCAGATAAGGTAAAGGATATATATATATACTTTCATTTGCATCTGTTTTTTGTTCCTTAGTTTCTCGCGACATACATGAATCTTTTGTTGTGAATTTTGCAGGTCGTGGAAGATGTTTTGGTGAAGGTATTCGACATTAAACGTGAAGAGTTGTTGCAGCTTGCTTGATTTATTTAAAGTCTTGTGGTTGTATTTCAAATTCAAATATATTTTCGTTTATGTCAAAGAGTGTACTTAAAAAATTAATGTAGTTTTATGCTTGTATTTGTAACTTTTGTAAGTGGTTTTGTTGTAATTCAAAGTCTAATATCTCTCTTGATCGTAATCGTAATCGTAATCAGATTTGTCTATTATTCATGTTGTGTAGACATATCATTTTCATGTTCAAAACATTTGGTTTAAAGTGAACAAAATGGGAGAAAATGTCACTAAAACAATATTAGAGATAATTGGGAAATTATTTTTGAGTTAAAAAACCAAATTATTTTTATAAATTTCCCTACAATTTTAATGAGTTTTGGGGATTTATTCCAAATAATCTCTATTTATTTGTTTGATTTTTATTTCATAAAACAAAATAAAATAAATTTTGTCGTTAATTTTGGGGGTAGAAGTAGAGGTTGCTATATAAACCGAGCGATCGTAGAAATTCTCAAGACCCATTTCTCTTTCCTAACGATTCCTCTCTCTCTCTTCCTTTCTTCTCGTTTTTCGGCGCTCCGTCGTCAGATTAATTCCGTTGACGGAAGCAATTTCTCCGGTGAACTTTTTACCGGCGGTGGAATGCTGTCCGAAGAATGAGGAAACCCTAATTTCAGGGAATTAGAGAAAGGTCTTGTAAGATTTCGGGCAATGAGCGACGACGAGAGAGCACTAGAAGGTGATAGTAAAGATCCTGCTTCTTCCTCGAGCTGTTCAAATTCATACGAGTTTAGCCACGCTGCTGCTAAAGTTGCAGTAGCTCAGGTCTGCGAGAGCGTTGGGTACGAGCAATTCAAGGATCCAGCTCTTGAATCTCTAGCGAGATTCGCTGTTCAGTACATTCTTCAGATAGGTAAAACCGCTACTTCCTTCGCTAACCTAACTGGTAGGAGTCAGTGTAACGTTTTCGATATAGCTCTCGCTTTGGAAGATTTGAATGGTAGTAATGGAGTCGAAAAGATCTCCGCTGAGAGTTGTTCTGTTGTTCGTTCGGCTAAGCTTACGGAAATTATCGATTTCGTTGATTCGAGTGAAGAAAACCCTTTTATGCAGCCATTGCCTCGTTTTCCTGTAGCTATAAGTGATAGGAGTAAGAAGAAGATGATGATTCCTAGTTTTGATGAAATTGGTGAAACACCACCTGGGAAACATATTCCTCTTTGGTTACCGGCTTTTCCTGATCCTCATACGTATAAGGAAACACCTATGTGGATCGAAAGAGCATCAGATCCTAGAGGAGATAAGATTGAGCAAGCGAGGCAGAGACGGAAAGCGGAGAGAGCTTTGTTGAGTTTGCAGAGGAAACTTGTCTGTAAAATCTCCTCAAGGAATCATGTGTGGGGAGATATGGATACTGTGAAAGAAGAAATCAGAGAAGCTGAGGATAAAGAACTGCGTTGTGTATCGCCTTCGATATCGGGGGAGAAAGTTGAATCATTGAACAGAGATGGTTTATCAGTGATAGAAGCATTTGGTCCTGCCATGGATGCTGCAAGAGATGGGTTTTGCAGTGAAGCTGATACTGAATGGAAGAGGACAAAACCTGTTGTGCTTTCTAAGCTCAGAACTGAGAAGAAATTTCTAGGACAACCGTTGGATCTAAGTTTGCAGATGAAGGGTGAAGATAGACCCATATCGTATGTGCGTGAGGAGGATAGAGATGACAAAAGGAGAAGGGCAGAGTTCATTTTAAGACAGTGCATGGAGAACCCAGTGGACCTCAATCAGATGTAACATAGGTGATTCATTACAGTCTGTGTAGCGTAGGGTTTAAAAATTGTTCCATAGAGATGTGATTTGTAGCCTTTCTTTACAAGACTATGTTATGATTACGATTTTCCGACTGAAAGAATGAGAGTTTTTCACCTATCTTCTAAGCAGTGGATAAGTTTTTTTTTTTTTTCTCATAGTGATGCTTGTTTCATAACTTTTATCTTAGTTTCAGTTTCATGTCCCAAGAGTGGGAGCTAGGAGCATTGTGGAAAGAGTTTAGTCCTGTACTATTACTAAAATTCCTAACCAAGCCAAGTGGTCTGAGATAAGTATATTTTCTTTTGCTGATATGTGTTTTGTTTCAGGAGTATATGTTTTTCCACATCTCACTGTATCAGAATCCTGATTATGTTTAATATTGTCCCTTTTTCCTTGTTTCTATATGAATCAAACCTTCTTGAAAGATTCTGTCTGCTGTGTTATGCTTGCTTCTCTTGTCACAATTGCTTTCAATAAATCAGCCTCCAGCCTTAACGCCTCTACATTCTTTTTATTGAGTTCAATGATTCTCTTTCTCCGTGGGTAAGTAAAATACACTAGTGAATAGAAGTGGAGACTTCAAAAGATGCGTTTACCAATCGATTTGACACTGATAGGAGAAGGAAAGTCCTGTTCTTTCTGAGATCAGAACCTTGAAAGATTTCTAGAAGAAGGGAGAAGAGATACCATTGTCGTTTTCTGCATGACTACCTGCAGAACTTCTCTGTTTCCATCAATACAATTATCATCCAAGTCTAGCTGACGTGGTAAGTAAATTTTCTCAAGTTGACATGTGTGTCTTGTTCACAATGTAAGATTAAGCTTTAAAGCCTTTAACTTTCTATTTGCTTTTCCTGATGATTAAGCTCTAGCAAGGCCCGATGCAGTGCCTAAGTTGCTTAAGTTCATATTCTCTTGTCAACCAAAAAACAAAAAGGTGCGTTTTGGTTTCCACTTGTTGTTTCTTAGTGAATAGAATCAATTGTTCAGGAGTCAATAGAAAGATTATTCAGATTAGATGTAAAGGATACTGTGACGAGCGAGCTGATATGAATCTAGATTGAATTTTAGGATTTAGAATAATTCAAGTGCATTTCTATGATAAGCTAGAACAATGAGTTTTGTGTATATCTAGGGTTGTTTATCAAGTGTCATGTTAGAGATTTGTCATTGTTATTTACACATGATAAGGTTTTTGAGACATATGAGTCTTGATAATGTGATGCTTCTGGTTGTGTTTTGTCACTGAAATATAGCTTTTCTTTGGGAGCAGCATTCAAGACGTAGTTCATTCGATATTTCTGATTCTTTGAAAGGTAGGAGCATGCTTGTGGCTGCTATAATGGATATCGTCACTTCCAACTGTGACACAATAGAAAAGACACCATTTAAGTCATCATTGCCGGGAAATGCTACAATGAGAGATATTGCTGCGGCAATTCAAGTAATTGAGGAAGGTGGTATGTATTTTGATGAGCTAGAAAAAGATGATGACAGTGATGATGGAAGATGTGGGATTAAGGGAATTGGAATTAAAATCCTTGAAGGAACCACGGTTCTGGGACTATCAAGAACCAGTGGGCTTGCGGCGTTAGGTGACCTTAATGCTAAAGCTGGAGAGGGAACCACTAAAACATTTGCATTGCTAAGTAAACATGATAATTCTTCGCAAGCTAATCTGTCATCGGCTGTCATTCCTGGTCTTTGGGATGATTTACATTGTGAACATGTCGCAGTGCCATTTGCTGCGTGGGCATTGGCGAACTGGGCAATGGCTTCTAGTACGAATAGATCTCATATTCAAGAACTTGATCGTGATGGGCAAGTTGTCATGACAGCCTTAATGGCACCAGAGAGGACTGTGAAATGGCATGGGAGTTTGGTAGCTCGGCTGCTGTTGGAGGATCATAATCTTCCATTAAGCGATTCTGTTTCTGACTGGAGTTCCAGTTTGCTTGCCACTGTTTCACATGCCTGTACAACTGAGGATATCTCTTTGGCTCAAGTTGCTTTGTCTGCCTTTTTAGTCTCCGTGGACAGAAGTGACAAAGCCCAGAAGATGGTAATGGAGAAGGGTCTTCATCAGATGAGAGATAGTGCTAGGAAAACAAAAAAGCACAGAGCAGTGCAAGAAGGTTTGTCAAAGGCTCTAGAATTACTCTGTACAGGTGACATGCATATATCTCTTGAAAAGAGTCAGAAATGGTCCGGCATACTACTTTCATGGGCTCTTGGAAAAGTTGCATCTGAGACTGTTCAATCTTCAGCAAGAAGAATCCGTTCACGCACCTTTGAGGAATATGGACCACACTCTGTCCCAGTTTCTCAGGAATGGTTAACCCTTATAATGAGTGAGATTTTGAACCACAGCAAGACGTTGTCAGCTAAAGGAGCTAGCCTACCTAAAACCGAGAAACCAAAGGTGCATTAAATTATATGGTCATTGATTCTGTTATCTAAACCGAGAATAGTTGAGAGTAGTGACTATTTTAGTTTCATTACATCTTTTGGTTTTGGATTTTGTAAATAACAGCTGTTTGATTTGGAATATACAGGTAGATCAGTCAAAAGTTTCTTCTGCTACTCAGTCAACCAATCAGCTAGCAGCGGCTGTTGTTAGTCTTGCCATGGCTCAACTTTTGATGCTACAAGTATGTTAACTAAGCGAGGTTTTTCTGCAGGGATTGGTAGTGTTCCAGCTTCTCTCATAACTTTTGCTTGTATCCTACCATTGCAACCTGACATTATAATCAATGTGGTGGCTTTTAAGGTAATTTGTTTACTTGTCGTTTGGACTTGATGCATCATCTCGCTGCGAGGGATTATTGTTATGCATCTTGCAAGACACTTTTAGGCTCGTGGTTTGGAATCCGTATTTGTGCCAAACAAGGTGGATCGAACCACCAAGGTTCTCTTATCGCTGGCCACACGATCGGGAGGACAAGTACTGCTACGCTTTTGGTTACGATCATAACAAGAAATCACACAAAATCTTAAGGTTTTTGGATACCTACCTCGTTGAACCATTTTCATGCGTCGAAATCTACGATTTCGACTCTGATTCATGGAGGACTCTCCATGTCGGTAATCCACATTGGTGTATACTGCTTGGTGACCTTGCCATTCCTTTCAAGGGAAACGTTTACTGGCGTGCTTCACATAGGAACTCAGACGAACGTGGAGATCACTTGATCTGTTTTGATTTTACAAGTGAGACATTTGGACCGCTTCTCCCTCTGCCGTTTCCCTCCGAGGAAGAGGATCGTCAAGTGTTTGCGGATCTATCTTGTCTTAGAGAAGATAAGCTTGTCCTTTTGTTACGCCATGGCGAACCTTACGAGTCTGAGATATGGGTTACCACTATGATTGAACCCAACAGGATGACCTGGAGCAAGTTCTTGACACTGGATACGGGACTAGTCGTCAACGGCCGCCCGTATCACATCTCATTCTCACCAGCTGGTTTATTCACCGACGAGGAAAAGAAAGTCGCCATGGTTTTTGCTAAAGAAACTCGCAATCGTAGTCTTTGCTACTCGCTTAGCCTCTTTGGAGATCCTGGATTCTTTAGACAAGTTTGATATCCTTCACCTTGAACGTGCCTTTGGCAAGACTCTCAGAGTTATATATTTTTGAACACACTAAAAGAAACTGATTCTCTTGAGTTAAAACTCTCATAGTTATATATTTTTGAACACGCTATCCAAACCGGAACACACTTAGCTTCTATATCCAAAACCAGAACACACTTGAACTCTAAACCCTTCACGCATGATTCAATTTCGATTTTTCTTTGCTAGAGGCATGAACGTCTCTCGAGTTTTACAACTACAAAACAACATTTAGTATAACTCTACAATTACCAAGTCTAAGCTTTTCCATTGTTTTTTTTTTTTAATTGAATGTTAAATTAATTCGAAAAAAAAAAAACGTTTTTACAACAAGTGTAGCAATTTTGACACAAAGATTGAGAGTTTTTGAACTAAACTAAAACCAAAGAATTTAAAATGTTTTTATCGCGAACCGAACCAATCTCCATGGCGCCTTCATAGCGTTTATCTCCCATCTCACAAATAGAAGATATCTGATTCCGAATTTGCTTGTCGATGAGCAGTGTAAGTTGAATTGACGTTTTAGGAGCTTCCCCATGTCTCCTATTGTTTCGCT
Source organism: Arabis hirsuta (assembly GCA_964056655.1). NCBI lineage: Eukaryota > Viridiplantae > Streptophyta > Magnoliopsida > Brassicales > Brassicaceae > Arabis > Arabis hirsuta. The sequence goes on along the minus strand of OZ053312.1, from coordinate 23,792,396 downwards.
CTCGCCAAATAGAGTGGAGCAGAAGATTGGAAAGCATATCGCAAAATAAACAGGTGGATTTTATCTCGCGGTATAGCCATCAACAATGCTGTCATTTGATCCCAATATGTCGTGTAAGATGTTGCTAGCAGCCTCCAAACAAGATTCCTCGATATTGGCTATGTGAAAGCGTGTGAAGTATAAATGGTTCCGAGTTTCAAGCGAGTTTTGGCAGAACACAAGCTTTTCCATTGTTTTTTTGAAAACAATAAGCTTTTCCATTGTTCATTCTCATAAAGAGAAATTTGCAATACCAAATCATTTTTCTAACTACCATTGATACATAATCAAGCTCATATGCATCAAATGATCTGCTTTGAGGCTGAAGGTGTGGAGGGTTTCTTCACAAGGGACTGTGCACAAGTATATTATGCTACGAATTTCGATGGTTCTATTTCTGACGGATCTAAAACTGGAATAGCCTTGTCTATATCTACTGCATGCAGAGAAAGGAATGCTGTAGACATACACACACACACACACAAAGAAAGAGAGTTGATGTTATATAATGTAGACTGCAATTAGATTATGCCTGCGATTAATGAACGACTCTCAATTCTTAACTAACTCCCCAACCAAACCCGAAAAAATGCTAAAAGCTTCTTTTTTTTTAAATCCCTCAGAACTTCACATGCATAACACAGAACTTGTAGCCTTGGTCGAGCTAGAGATATAAACGTTTTTGTTACTAGTTACTACCATAAAACTCTACATATGTATAACTTAACTCAGAGAGCCGAATAACTTTGAAATATTTCATTTCATTAGAGAGACAACAAAATTGGAGGAGAATAATACCTCTTATCATCATCCAGCAAGAAGTAAATCGTATGTGGAATCGTGTGGCCAGCGATAAGAAAAACTAGGTGGTTCGATCCACCTTGTTTGGCGCAAATACGGATTACAAACCACGAGCCTAAAAGTGTCCTTCAAGATGCATAACAATAATCCCTCGCAGTGATAGACTTGAAGTATCTTTAATTACTTGTTCTTGTTGATCTGAATCATCCACCTTGTTTACAAAATAATTGAATCATTTAAGTCCGGAAATCGTATTATATATATGTGTATATGTTTGTTTACAAAATAAAACTTGTCGTGGCAGATTTGTCCGGGAGATCACGGGTTTGAATCCCAGCAATTCATTCTTTTCACTACAAGAAAATAGGCCTATTTCCGACCGAATTTCCGACGGACAAAATCGGTCGGAAATTACCGACGGAAATCCGACCGATTTCTGATCGTTTTTCGACCGGTCCAAAATCGGTCGGAAATTTCCGACGGAAACACTTCCGTCGCAATACGGTTGCAAATATCGGTCGAAAATCCGTGGGAAAATAAATCGGTAGGAAATCCGTCGGAAAAATCGGTCGGAAAACGGTGGAAAATTCATTCGGTCGGAAATCGGTAGGAAAAAATTGGAGCCATTTTTGACCGTTTTAAAATTTGAATTTCCGACCGAATTTCGGTGGGAAATCCGTCGGAAATTTCGCAGATTATTTTTAAAAACAGATCACATCTTCTTCCTCCTCCTCTTTCACTCATGAAAATTGTAAGAAGAAAACATAAAAATGGCTCCTTCAAACCCCCCTCAATATTTTCGAGCGTGGATGGATAGACCTTCTCATGATCCAGAGACGGGTTTACTTACGGATGAGTTTGTCGACGGAGTTCAACAATTTATGAATCTTGCATTAAACCAACCGCAAACCATAGAAGATCAAGGTAAAATGTCGTGCCCTTGTTCTAAATGTCGGAATTGTAAAAAGAAATTTGGATGTTTTGTATTACAACACCTTTATAGAGACGGATTTATGCCGGGGTATAAGATATGGTATTTGCATGGTGAAGATGGTTCAACGGGGAATTATGCTAGTACTAGTGCGGATAGGATAGAGGAACCAATACCGGAAGTAGATGAAAATGTAGGTATGGAAGAAATGGTTAACGAAGCCTATCGGGAGAATATACCATCGTTTTTTCAGGATGTATCCGAAGGACCAACTTTAGCTGCCCAAAGGTACTTTGATATGGTAGATGCATCAACTGATCCGTTATATGTTGGTTGCAAAGAGGGTCTTTAATCTTTATACTCTGCATACAGAATGATGAGTATAAAGACCGATTGGAATGTATGGATGCGATAGCTGATTATGTGAAAGATATTCTGCCCGAAGATAATCTTCACCCGGGTTCATACTACGAGATTCAAAAACTTGTATCCGGGCTTGGTTTGTCGTATGAAATGATAGATGTGTGCATCAACAACTGTATGATATATTGGAGAGAGGATGGCGACCGCTTGAAATGTCGGTTTTATCGCCAACCGCGGTTTCAAGACACAAGTGGTAGAGGTCGAGTACCGTTTAAGAGGATGTGGTATTTGCCGTTAGCCGAGCGGTTAAAGAGATTATATAAATCAGAGCGCACAGCCGGTCCTATGAGATGGCATGCAGAGCATACCTTTAATGGAGAAATTGTGCATCCCTCAGACGCAGGTGCATGGAAACATTTCCAATCATTGTATCCTAGTTTTGCAGAAGAGCCACGAAATGTATACCTTGGATTATCTACGGATGGTTTCAATCCTTTTGGGAAGCATGGGAGGAAATATTCATTGTGGCCAGTCATTGTCACACCTTACAATTTGCCTCCAACTTTGTGCATGAAGCGAGAGTTTATATTCCTCACTATCCTTGTTCCCGGTCCAGACCATCCGAAGCGTTCGCTTGATGTCTTCTTGCAACCACTGATTCATGAATTGCAAGAGTTATGGGACCATGGTGTTCGAACGTATGATATTTCATGCCATCAGGACTTCACGATGAAAGCTGTGCTTATGTGGACCATAAGCGATTTCCCAGCATATGGAATGTTATCTGGATGGACAACTCACGGAAAGTTGTCATGCCCGTACTGTCAAGATAACACTGGAGCATTCCAATTAAAGCATGGCAAAAAGGCGTGTTGGTTTGATTGTCATAGATGTTTTTTACCAGCTGATCATCCGTACCGGCGGAGCACCACGTTGTTTACAAAGAAAAAAAAAGTGCTTCATGATCGTCCCCCCCCCCCCCCCGAGTTAAATGGTGATTATATGATGACTCAGTTTCGTGATTTTGGTGTTATGACTACGGCTTACTGTGGTGGTAATGGGCATGATCATGTTGACGGTTATGGGCAACAACATAATTGGCATAAGAAGAGTATTTTTTGGGATTTACCATATTGGAAAGATCATCTCTTGCGGCATAATCTTGATGTCATGCACATTGAGAAGAACTTTTTCGATAACATCATCAATACAGTGCTCAATGTGCAAGGGAAAACAAAAGATAATTTGAAGTCTAGATTGGATTTGCCCGGTATATGTTCTCGGAAGGAACTACATGTCATGGAGAATGGAAAAGGTCCTATCCCGGTCTTCAGGTTGGATGGTTTAGGAAAGAAAGAGTTCTTTGAGTGGATTACGCATCATGTTAAATTCCCAGATGGATATGCGTCTAATCTTCGTAATTGTGTTGATATGGGGGAAGGAAAGTTTATTGGACTGAAGAGTCATGACTGTCATGTTATCATGCAACGCCTCTTTCCATTTGCCTTTGAAGATCTCCTACCAAAAAACGTCCATCGAGCAATTGCAGGTAAATTTTGGGAATTTAAATCAATTTACATTATCACATATATTTTAATTTATCTATTGTATATCAAAAAATTATATTTGATCTATGCAGCGGTAGGTGCTTTTTTCCGAGATTTATGCACGAGATCCGTTACAGTGGACGGGATACGCAATTTGGAGGAGAAGATACCAATAATCCTCTGCAATCTAGAGAAGATATTTCCGCCGTCTTTCTTTGATGTTATGGAACATCTTCCGGTTCATCTTCCTCGGGAAGTTGCTCTTGGTGGCCCTGTTCAATATCGGTGGATGTATCCGTTCGAGCGTTATATGTTCCATATGAAGAAAAAGTCAAAAATTTAAGCAAAGTATAGGGTTCAATTGTTGCTCAAAGCATCAATCATGAAACATCTAACTTTGCGGTCAACTACTTCCCTTCAAAAGTCCAATCAAAGAGTCGAAAACCAGGGCGTTACGATGATAGAGGAGAAAAACCCATTTATCCAGCTTATGTCCCACATATGTTTGCACAAGTCGGCCGACTAAGTGGGAAAGCAAAATCTAGGAGCCTTTCAGATGAGGAGCAAAAACACTTGCATATGTACATTCTCACAAATTGCGAAGAAATCATGCCATACGAGAGGTATTCTTAATTACTGATGAAGACAAGTACAAATCCCTATCTATGTCTAATTCATTGATTCATGAGATCCCTTGAAACCCTAAAACCTAACTACGAGATTACTGAGACATGGATGCAAAGAAGACACAAAGAGACAAAGGAAAACTCATGATCAATTGAAAATAGAAATCAAATTAGGGTTTAGAAATCTTCTCAATAAATCGTCGAGTCAGAAATTCGTCTCCCTTATGCTTACAAATTGTAGAAGCTCCCAGTCTCATAAAAATCAAGCGTAATCCTCACAAAAACTCTCCCCCAAAACCTTTTGTACTAAAACTAAAACAAATTAGGAAAACTGATTTTTTTCCAATTTTGGTCGGTTTAGAAAAGGGATCGATCGATCTGAAAGTAGATCGATCGATCCTTTTCCAAATCGATCGGTCTAATTGTTTACGGTGGCACTTCGAACGTTGAGATCGATCGATCATGTGTGGGATCAATCGATCCGTAACCAAATCGATCGATCCTGCTTCTCTTGATCGATCTAAATTATTACGGCGATTTCTTCGAAGTTAGGATCGATCGATCTCATGACAGATCGATCGATCCATTATCTTTTCTTGTTTCTTCGCTCTTTTCGTCCATTCCTTGCTCCAATTCGCCTTAGACTCATTCCCAACGTATTATAACCGGCAAAGATCACAAAAACAAAGGAAAGACTCGATAAAACATTGAACACATGGGTTAGAATGCGTTAAAAACGCAATACATCAATTACGGAATAAATAATTCACAAGTGTCTTTTTATGATAACAAAAAAATAATGATGATATATTTTTTTCAGCATTTACATGGACCAATTACGCCAAGAAAATCCACTTTACACAGAAGATGAATTGAATGTGCAAAAAAGTTCTGAATTTGACCGGTGGTTACCATTCTACGTAAGTGAAAAAATTGATGACGACTAATTTATGTAAAATACCCGTGTACTAATGGAAAACTGTTGTCTCGTGTAGATCTCGCATTGAAAATCTAATGGCCATCAATTTCCAACGTGGTTAGAGGAGCTGTCGTCCTGCCTAACATCAGTTGCTATGTCATATCCGATGTACTGCACCCGCGGATACGCTTTTAAGATCCATAGGGAAATGAACACAAGGTCCACTTCTAATTCTGGAATTTCTTCACATTCCGGTGATCTTGTATACTATGGTGTCTTGCGTGAAATATTGGAGGTTCATTATCCCGGCTTACTCGATTTGAGGTGCGTTGTCTTCTACTGTGATTGGTATGATCCTTTTACCGGTGTTCGACAAGACGAGTTTGGTGTTACATCTGTACATTCGAGGAAGAGACTTCAAAAATACGATCCATTCACCCTTGCCTCACAAGCAAACCAAGTTTCATATATTCCATACCCTCGAGTCCGAAACAAACAAGATCCATGGATTACAGTGACATCAATTAACCCAAGAGGAAGGGTAGATGGGGTAGCAGATACCGAACCTTTGCAACAGAGCACCGCCGGATATATTGGCTCGATTGATCATTCGCTTGAGGTTGACCTTGTCGTCGATTTCACAACGGACGCAGAGGATGCTATATTTGAGGATTCGGAGGAAGAGATTGGGGAGTTTGACGAAGAGTCGGACTCAGCACCTTCAGATTATTTATCCGATTCTGACGGACTATAATTTCTAAGATGAATTTCAAATATTTTATAATTGTTGTTCTAAGAAGATAATCAATGTGTGGAATAAAATTTGCTTAAAATTGTTATAATTGTTATAAAATTGTTAAAATTGTTATAAGTGTACTAATTGTTAAAATTGTTATAAAGTGTTCGAAAAATTGTTATAATTGTTATAAAATAAATATAAAATTGTTATAATTGTTATAAAATTGTTAAAATAAAATTTTTATAATAAAAAATTATTATAATAAAATTGTTATAATAAATTTGTTATAATAAAAAAATTTTAAAATAAAATTGTGTATTTTATTGTTTCCGACGGATCTATCGGTCGGAAATATATAATTTCCGACCGATATATCCGTCGGAAATTTTAAATTTCCGACCGATTTGCGACGGATTTAAATCCGTCGGAAAAACTAAATAAATATCTCAGATCTGTTTCTTCCTCTTTTTCTCCGCAGATCGTGTTTTCCACTCGTGTGTGTCGCCTCTTCTCCCCCACTCGTGTTCCGCCGGTTACGCAAGCCACCGCCGGTCATTCTCTCTCCACCGACCGCCGCCTCTTCTTCCTCCTCCACCCACGCCGGTTCTTCTCTCCTCACCTCATCTCGTCGGAAAACATGTATGTGTTCTAATTTGGAATGATTTTTGTTAGATTTTGGTAGATTTTGATTGATTGTGAGGAAATTGTGAATTTTTAGAAAAATTTAGAAATTATGAAATTATGAATTGTGAATTTTAGGAAAATTTATGAAATTGGGAATTTTTGGGAAATTTATGAAATTGTGAATTTTTTGAAAATTTATAAAATTATGAATTGTGTGTAAATTGTGTGTGAAATGTGAATTTATGTAATTGTGAATTGTTAATTGTGTGTAAATTGTGTATAAAATTGTGAATTGTTGTAAATTGTTTAATTGTGTGCAAATTATGAAATTGTGAATTGTGGGTAAATTGAAAATTTATGAAATTGTGTGTAAATTGAAAATTTATGAATTTGTGAATTGTGAATTGAATGTGTTAATTGTGAATTGTGTGTAAATTGTTAATTGTTAAATGTGAATTGTGTGCAAAATGTTTGGAGTGAAGGTTTTTTGGGTCAATTTGCAGGTCGATGAGAGATTTCCGTAGAATTATTAACCTCCCGCATCGTGCGAGGAGCGACAACACAAACCCCCCAGCCCCAAACCCCCCGAGCCCTTCTCATATTCCGGACAGTCAAAGCTCCAACCAACAACAACTTACGATCGAAGAGTTGTTGACTCAACCGGGCCGAGAGAACATTCCTAAGCTCGACCCAATGTGTCGAGGCAACTCGACTTGGTAAGAAAATTTAAATTTTGTAGAGAATGTTAAAATTAATACTAAATTGGATTTTTTTACTAACACATTGTTTTCATGTTTTTAGGTTCAGTAAGAAAAATAAGATCTCAAAATCTTTTTTGAAGATGATACGTGCACTCCTCAAACATCCTTATAAGACGTGGAACGCAATGCCTCAAAGTGAGAAAGAGTTGTGGTTCCGAACTTTTACGGTATGTCTTTAATTAACAAAGAATTTAAAATATTTAAAAATCATTTTATAGTTACTAATAATTTTTGTTTTTAATAATGTAGCAAGATTATGATTGGCATCCTAGCTTGACGGGACAAGTTAGGGATGCGTTCTACAAGATGGCCCAGGATAGTTACTCGGGACACATGAACGAGTGGAAGGAAAAATGGGAGACCGGGGATGACAAACCGCGTAACTTGAACGAGAATGTTTGGCTGGGATTGCAGGCGTATTGGGCTGATCTGGCAACGAAAAAGCTTGCAAAGATTAACTCGGAAAACCGTAAGAAGAATCCTCGAGGTACTCACAACTCTGGGGCTACGAGTTTTTTAGCGCGGGAGGACGAGATGGTAAGTGTTTTTCCAATTTCTATAAATAGTTTTTGTTATCTTTCATATTTACAATATTTATGAAAACGTTTGTAGATTCAAGAATCTGGTGGTGTGCCTCCAGATTTAGTTGATTTGATGAGACGGACACACACGAACAAAAAAACCGGGAAGATCGATTATCCGAACATTGCTGAAATCGTCGAGAAGGTGGAGAAGAGAAAGGAAGAGCGGCTTACGCAAATGACTCTCTCTAAAGGTTTGGATGGTTCTTCTTCTTCGAATCAGTGTGAGTTGTCTCGAGACGAAGTCAACGAAATGGTCCTCCAGGTATTGTTACGTTTTAATTAGATGTCGACTTTGTTTTTTTTTCTTAATTTTCCATATTGACGCATCTCATTTTCCGTAGGAAACCCATTGCGCAAGGGTCGTCGTCCTGGATTAGGCAATGTAGCTTCTAGGTTCGGGGCTAGTTCTTCTTCCGCGACCAATCCCGTACTCTATGACGAAGTAGCCGGTCTCAAAGAAGCACTTGAGAAGAAAGACGAAGAAGTTGAAGAATTGAAGATTGAGAACGCCGCAACAAAAGAGAGCCTTGAAGCAATGAAGGCTTTCATGAGGAGCAAATTTCCAGATTTTGATTTTTAGATTTTCATATCGGTTTTAGTTTTGTTTTGTAATTTACGTTTAAAATACTTCTGAATACTTTAAATAACATTTTCAATGTATTTTATATTTTTATTTAAATTATTTCGTAATTTAAATTATTAATAGATTAAATAATAAATAATTTAATGTTTTTTTAAAATACCAAATCCGTCGGAAAACGGTAGGAAATTTCCGACGGTTACGGCGGTCGGAATTTTCCGACGGTTACGGCGGTCGTAATTTTCCGACGGTTACGGCGGTCGTAATTTTCCGACGGTTACGGCGGTCGGAATTTTCCGACGGTAACTGCAACGGCCCGTATCGGTGGGAAATCCGTCGGAAATTTCGACGGATTTCCGACCGATATTTCATTTCCGACCACTTAAACCCGACGGAAATATTGGTCGGAATTCCGTCGGAAACAGCTTAGTTTTCTTGTAGTGTTTGTTATATGAGTTTTGTGTATATCTAGGGTTGTTTATCAAGTGTCAAGTTAGAGTATTGTCATTTTTATTTACACATGATGATAAGGTCTTTGAGTCTTGATAATGTGATGCTTCTGGTTGTGTTTGTCATTGATATAAACTTCTTGCAGAAACGTTTTAGTTACTAATAGTCCAAATAACGAAACGACTTATCTCCCATTGTTTACAATCATCAAAGAATACATAAAATGCAACAAGTGAGTTATTGAACATTTTTGATAAAATAAACTCAAGAAAGAATCTGTACTATTCTTTATAAGAGTCTTGGAACATTACATTATTTGCAAGCAGGAAGCTGAAGTAGAGAAACTGAGTTTCCTTTTCAGGTTCTGCTGCTACTACCACCATTGTTGGGATGCTTGCTGATCCTCTGGATAATCACAGTCCTTGCCCTTCGGATATCTCTGCCACACAACTCAGCTTGAATCCCCAATTCCTCTACATTCTTCCTAAACACCTCAAGCTTCTTCTTAATCTCCTCGATCCCAATCTTGATCGCTTCATGCTCCACCGCGAATGCCGCACTCTTCACCATCCCTGTGATCTCAATCTCCAACCGTTCGATCAAAACCCGTATATTATCCAAATCTTTAACCGCAACATATGTCCCTGCCTGCATCGAACTGATCACCTCTTTCTGCCCTTTGAGTACATTCTCATACTTCTTCCACAAGGAATCGATCCATTTCCCCATTGATCCCAGCGGCACAGCAGTAGCTGCAGCTAAAGCCGCAGCCACAGGAGGAGCTGCCATGGCTGCTGCCACAACAGAGCAGATGATCACGGTGGCGAATGTAGCCACGAAGATGATGCTAGAGAGCTTTCTCCATGTGTGGATGGATTTGAGCTTCTTGTCAAGCTTGTTCTTACGATGCTGTAACTTCTCAAGCATGTGCATGTGTTGTTTGTAAACAGATTGGAACATGTTGAAGAAGTCTTCGCTGAAAGGAGACTCTGCGTCTTTGAAATTCTTTAGCTCTTCAAGTGTCTTCACGTATCCATTACCACCTGCGAATCAAACAACACAACCAAAAAAAGATGTGTTAAAAAAATTCAAAATGCTAAATATGTAATGACAGAATCTTGAAAATACTTTTAATTTTTTTTTTTTTAATTTAATACTTTTAGTTTTAAAGGTTGTTTCTATAAATTAATTTTACTATTACTGATGAATAATGATTATCTTTTTTTTTGTTTTTCTTTCAATTTCCAATCAACCTAAAGTGTTAAGAAATTTGAAAAGCAAAGAGCCTCAAGAGTCAAGACAAAGACTAGCAAACCAAACCAACAATTAATTATGGAACCACGTCGGGTTTCCAAGTCCCATATAGAATTGAAATTGTTCTTCAAGTGTCATATTACTTAATAAACAATAGCTTAATTTACTTTTAAACAAAAAATCCAATCAAAATGTATTTTCAGATGGGAAGGAAATTTTGGAACAGGATGAATTTTTTTATAAAATATTGCTGTTACTAATGATTATAATACCATATATTATTTAATAAAGAACAAGGCCCGTAAACAATAACAGAAAATGGTTCGTTTCGTTTTCAAACAGTTTTGAAAATTAGAAATTTCAAATTTCAATTGAAAATGCATTTTCATATGGGACGGAAATATGAAAATGAGATCAAGACTAAAGACTTAGACAAACCAAACTAAAACCACGAGAAACAAAAAAATCAAAGAAAAGATGGTTTTACCTTCAAGAGTCTCATCTTCAAACTGTTGAAGAGCAACAAGAATCAAAAGCTGACTATCACGAGCTCTTCTCAATCCTTTTTCCAAAGCAGCACAAAAATCGAGTGTCGCCAAGCTATTCTCCAAGTAATCTTTGACGAGCTCAAACAAATCTTGATTATTCCATATATCTTTCTTACAATTCAATATCACTTTCACAACTTCTTGATTCATCTCGAGCAAACAATCGGTCACTTCTTTTAGAGAATCGAACGAGAGAGCTCGAACCTCAACACCCGTAGATAAAGTACTTATCACGTGACTGGTCCGTGCTTGCAAACTTGTGTCGAAAGATTGTAGCTCCTTGTCTGCTTTACAAGCAGCCTCGTACGATCTTAGCTCGGTCGTGTAGTGCATGCTCGATGATGACTTTTTGCTCGTTTTGTTTCCCATGATTAGAACTCGATTCTGAAGATATCAAGAAAACAATTATACTTAACATACAAAGATTGAAGAAGAACCTATATATATAGAGTAAAATACAAAAGGTTGGGGGAGGTTTTAAAAGGAGATTGAGAGAACTTGAAAAGGAAAATGATAAGTGAGATCTAAAAGGGATAAACTTGGTCGGGCTTATCAGGAGAGAAAACAAACAGAGAGAATTTTCCGGGAACAAAGTTTGGGAGAGAAGAAGAAGGGAAAATTTAATGAATAAAGAAAGAAAGAAAGAAATAAAGAAGAAGCTTGAAGAGAGTAAGAATGAGAATCGTTAAAGGAAATGGAAAATAGCTTGCACGCATGATAATGATGAGAATTAGGGCTTTGTATAACGCGACAAGCAAACGTTTACTCTCTCTCTCTCTACTTAGCTGCCTTTTGGCCTACGCTAAATGATAATTACAATAATTTAAAGTTATAAATCATTTTTGTATGCTACTTTTTGTGTTTAGTGTGCGTGTCAAATTTACAACTTATTTTCTTTGCAAGCAAAAAAAAAAAGTGATCAGAATCTCTATTAATTACTATATATATTGACACATTACTTTCTTCCGTTTGAATTGTATAATGTTCGAATTACGCAATTTATAACTACCACGTGTACTATTACTAAATGTTAATTGTAATCTACAAAAAAAAATGAACATACGAGACATGTGTGGATAATGACTAAATCTAATTACATTATGGGCAAAATATAAATTTGTTCATGGTCTCTAAAATATATACTTATAAAGTTATAATGGCTAAAAATGTTACGTACTCTTTTAGTTGTTTAATGCTTTGAACACAATAGATATGTGTGCATGATGCATCATTAGCTCAGCATCTTATAGTTAATAAATTATTAGTTCTTAATGATCTATAATATAATAATGTACATATAGTTCTAGTTTAATTAATTATATTTGTTTGTTCTGATCTTCTCAAACGTAATATTAATAACCGGTAGGAAGATCTAATGCCATCATTATCCATATACAAGGTGGGTATCATTAAATATAAAATTATTAAAAACACATTCTCTTTTCTTTTTACTTAATTTTATACCCCATTATATTAATTTGTTTGTTCTTATATTTGTTTGTTCTGGTCTTCTCAAATTTTATTAATTTTATATTTCAATACACCCCATTATTTCAATAAAAAATACTATTCTTTTTTTATTATTCAAAATTTAATAATTTTATATTTAATGATATTCACGTTGTATCATTGGTATCTAAACCGTGATGATTAAACTATATATGGCCCTACGTGAACTGTTATGTACGTTAAGCACGTACACGTCTGTCTTGCATTTAATTTTGTATTGACTTGTTTTACATATAAAAAAAGAAAAAGAAAAAAAAATGCAGCATATATATAGCCATATTTTTTTTGTTTATCGAAAAATATAGATTTCCATTACTATCATCAAGAAGATACTCAGCATATAGCCATATATTTTGTTGTCTCTAGCTAGATATTCTCTTCTTCCTAACAGTTTCGAGATTAAAAGCAACGAGACATTACATTTATGATACATGCATAAAATATGTGAATACTATGGCGGCTAATGAGTTGAGTATAAATGTAGATTAATCATAAAAAAACAAGACACACAAGAAGAAAAATCTACTAGTCTCTTTTATCAAAATACGCACCTTTAGGCTTTTAATTTGCATTCATATGATTTTCACTTTTTGGTTGTTACCTAATTAAGATTCTTTTGTTATATAAAAATCATGATATTTATAATTGTATATGAAATGACATGCTGATATACTAAAATTAAGAAAACACGCATAATTACTACGCAGAACATACCGAGATAGGTTTACCAGAAATTGATGTGTGAAAACAACCAGACTATTAAATGATCACAAAATAATTATTCCCTCCCTTTTAATTTAATTGTCATTTTAGAAGTTTTTACACAAATTAAAAAATAATTAAATTTTTTATTTTGCATATAATTAATACATTATTTTATTTGATTTGTGTAATAAATAAACTTAAAAGTAGGGATAAAATAGAAAAATTAGTAATAAATGTGCATTAAAATTGTAAAATGACAATTAATATGAAACAAAAAAATTAAGTGTAAGATGACAACTAATATGAAAAACAGAGGGAGTAAGTAAATAAAAGATTTTGTTGGTGGAATAACTGAGTAATTAAGTTTGCTCAACAAGCTTTCACCTTTTTACCAAAAAATAACAAACTTCAACACAAACATGGTTCCATTTCTTCTTCTTTTTCACTCTTAGTGGATTTATAATGAAAACTACACAAGCAAAGCTTCTTTTAATGCAGTAACCACATATGGAATATCCATTAACTAATTATGCCAGATGATTAGTTAAAGCTTTAATTTTCGAAAAGCAACAAGACTAATATTTCTTTATTGAAAACTGTTTTTAATAAGAAAATGAATACATTATCCAGAGACTAATAAAAAAAACCACGACTATGTATTATGCAAAAAGGATAAATGGAAAACAATTATTTCTTTACTTTTCATATCATTCATATTCACATATATCTCATTGATTTTTTTATCATATTAAGCAGTTAGAGCCTAAGATAACTTCGATTTATTAATTTTTTTTTGGTTGATAGAATGGATATGCACTCCTACATTAATTGGTGAATGATCTAAATTAATATAGAGCTTGTTTTGAGAAAAAGGATTAAATGATGATTAAGATGAACTAATGATTCAAAGAGATTAAGACATTAGTCATTACCTTAATTAATCAGTAGTGTTGAGACCTTAGAGCTTTCTCTTCAATCTCTTGCCTTCCAAAGCGTCTCAAAAGTATCAAAAAATTTTCTTCACCAGCTTCCCTTTTTATACTCAAAAGAGATCTTGCACCATCAACTTGGAGAACAAGTCATTAACCTCTCTTGATTTTTTACCAAAATACCCTTACTCATGCTCTTTTTGTTTTGTGTTTGTTTTCATTTAATTTTAGAGCATCTTATATTGGGAGATTTTTCAATGAAGATTTCATATTAAAAATCAATTTATAAGAAGAGAAATAGTGAGAATTTGTTCTTGTATAAAACTCTTAAGAAAATCATGACAAAGTCAATTATGTAATAACTTAAAATCTTAATTATACAATTAATATGTTTCTTAATAAATCATCAAAATAAATTATCTATCTATCGAACTCAATTATACATAAGTTTAAATTATATACTAATTATATTTTCCTAAATGATATTAGATAAGATTCATATAGTAATATTAGATTAATTAGCACTGTTTTAGGTTTTACAATAATCTTACATTAGATATTAAAAATTAAAATTACATTATTGTTATTATTACAAATTATATAATTAAATATAACTAATTAATATAATTTAATAACTTGGAGATGTAATTTGATATGTTTAGAATAATATTAATGAGAAATCATCTAAATTTTTTCACTAACAAAGATGAAAATTTAAGTAAGGTTTTCAAATTAAAAATATACTAAAAATATTAATATCATAATTAAAAATTTAAGTAATTAGGTTTGCATTTCACCAATGAATGTGCTCTTACAATGTAGTTTAGAAAAAAAAAAGTGCTCTCACAAAAGTTTTTTACTCATTTCTCCCGAATTAATATGCATACATTACGACATAATGGTAATTTAGTAATACCAGAAAATTCGGAGGATTGTTACTTGTTACACATGGGAGGTAAAAAAAGAGGAGGAAGGAAACAAAGACACGCGTCAGGTAATTATTGGGGGGTTTCTCTCAATTGCTCCGAGGAAAATGGAAAATAGCCACCGATACGCTACGTCACGTGCTTATGTAACGCGTTGCCTTGCTTCCACAAGTCACGTGATTTTCTTTTGTTTTGTTTTTTTTTGGTTATAAAAATCTTCCTAGTTAGATTTTTTTAAATCTAATTGATAGTTGTCAAAACAAAAAGAAAAAAAAAAACTAATTGACACTTCTTCGTTATTTGGGTTATATATTAAATCATGAAAACCATAAAATATATATTTACTTCACTGATACATTTCAGATTGTTCTTGTAAAAGGAAAAAAAAAACTTTAGTTTAATTAAGAAAAATACGAAGGCATTGATTTGCTTTATTTCTTAATATCTTCTGAAGTTTTGTTAAATATAATTTTTTTGTGGAAGAAATCTACCCGCAATCTAAATTCTAATCACTGAGAAAGATCCATCATCAGCATTTTCCTTTACCACTATACACCATTTAAATGACAAAAAAAATATCAGGATTGACCCAAAAAATCAGGACTAGTGTGGATTTCATAGAATTTAATTAGGTATAACTATATAAATTTAACGGTAAAGACAACGTTTACTTTGGTATAAATATAATCTCAATATACTTCACGCTGACCTCACGAAATAGACATATTGTGAAATACAAACTTCTTACCAGTTACCACAACAAATTCATTGTTCCACGGATGTATTAGGACATCTCCAACCCCATCTCATATTTTACATATTTTACTCCAAACTCCATTTTGAAGTAAAATCCTCTCCAACCCCATTCTATTTTCAACTCCAAAATAGAGTAATTCCATTTTTTCTCTAAATATGGAGTAATCTCATTTTCCATTCCATTTTGAAGTTAATTTTTTTTTTATTTATAAAATGGTCTTTTAAATTTTAAATAAATTAATTTTAAGAGGTAAATGATTATTTTGGTGATGATTTTCTATTTGTTTGATATTATTTTTAATTAAATATTTACGAATTTGTTAAAATCACAAGAATTTGCAACAAAATAATTATATTATATTATAATGTGGGAAATTGTGTAAGTTTTTTTTTGTTAAAAATGTGTATGTACGTCTAAGTTAATTTATGTTATTACGAATTTAACTTTTTAAAAATATATATTTTAAAATTATTATGTATGTGTGAATTAATAATAATAAAACATAATGTTATGATTTTAATTTATAAAATAAAAAAATATTGGGGTTAATTTGTAAATTTTATAAATAAACGTATTATTAGTAATTAATAATAAATAGAAAAATGAAATATAACTAAAATATTATTTTTGGAGTGAGAATGGAGTAATGGCGTAAAATCCAACTTCATTTTGAAGTGAAAAATAGAGTGATAAATTGGAGGTGTTCTTAAGGGTAATTTTGCTTAATAACCAAAAAAAAATATAATATAATATCTAACCAAATGGCTAGAAAGATATAAGGAAGAATTAGAGAGAGAAAAAAGTGGATTTTGGTTAAATTTTATATTATTGTTTTTTTTATGGTTATTTATTCTAATTTCCCATGTACATATTAATTAGTAAAGAAAAAGAAGCGTAAATTTTTTTCTACCAGTGAAGAAAACTTTGGAAATGAAATTGAGAATCTTTTTTTATATATATATATACTTCATGTGTAGTTCAGTAATACAAATAAAACAATGTGTAAAATGAAACAAAAGAACCTAAGCGTCTTTTTGTTATGTACACAGAAGAAATGAGGGAACAACAAACAAAGTTGTTCGCCAATTAGAGCACAAACCACGGTCTAAACCCAAACCATTCTTGATTCATCTTCCGTTAACCTTAACCGCGGTGTTAATCAATCGTGTATCCCAGGTTCCGGTTTAACATGAGATCTTGAGCGATGCGCGCTGAGCTTGCGTAGGAACTGCAACGCCTCGGTATATGAAGGATCCGAGCGGCTCAGTGGTTTACATGAATTTATATGATCTGTTGACTCTAACACCTGTTTCAGATTTTTCAAGTAAAACCAACAGCTTTGGAAGTTGCAATTAGAGTTTAAGGGAATGGAGATACTTACAACAAGTTCACCAAATCCTGGGTATGCTGATTCAATTGGCACGATTTCCATCCGAAAAGCCCATCCTCCGTAGCCTTCAACGATTGGGGTTACTTTTGTCTGCAATTAGATGATAAAACAATTTTACCATAAAATTATTTTAACAGATTCATGCGATGTTAGTGCAATCTAAATAGACTCATAAAGTGAATTGAATCAACAACCTCACAGAAGCTAAGGACTTCAACAATCCCTTTTTTGTGGAGCTGGCGAAGCAAGTCATTGAGCTCAACTAGTCTTGGAGAACCACTTCTTAGCTCCCCTATCTATCACAATTCATCATCCATAAGGCTCGTAAGATATCAGATTTGGAGATGGCGCAACAGATTAAATCAACTCATAAAGGAATACTAACAGATGGAGCAGGACGCAACACGAGACCCATTCGCCACGGCATATCTGCTAGCTTGCTGCCAAAATGTGGGCAACTGTAGAATACCTGAAAGTGAGGTAAGAGATATTGACATTGTTTTCCAATGAGCTAATTCGGTAAGAAAAAGCCCTGGAAGCTCGAGAAAAAATTATGCTCAAAGATAATAGAAAACCAGAAATGTATGATGCGTTGATACATACAACTCCAGCGGTGTTATTCACTAGTTTATCAAGTTTTTCTTCCTTTGCTTTGTGTAGAATCTGCTTCACGACAAGTCCTCCCATACTACAAGATGAACATTCCATGATCAAAATTATGTATTGATGTTCCAGTAGACAACATGTCAATTCAATAAAATAATTTGACAGACAAATAAACCAGAGAGGGCGAATAAGTTTGTATTAGGAAATTGACAGGTCTCATAAGAGATTTCAAACCTGTGAGTCACAAAAACAACAGGTCGGTCTCCAATGCCTGCAGAGACAAGCTTTTCCAATATCACAGAGCTAACTTCCTGCAAATTAGCAAAAATTTTATAATCAAAAGAAGAACTACAAGCTAAGTGATAGTGATAAGTGATATTGAGATGAAGTCGAGTACACAAACAGAACGCTGTCTGTAATCAATAATCACTCATCCAACTCTCGACCAATTTTCTAAGATATAACAACTGTCCAACAAAGCCATACTAGGAATATAATCCTAAATCTCAGCAGTAGATTCAAAATTATGCCCATTACATTGTAAAAGACTGTAAACTCAGAGCAAGACCCTTCAAAATATTCTAATGTGCAGATCCAATCATAGAGACCCTTTTGTTCATCCTCTGATCATATAGCGTGTTCGGTACTAAAACTGATGCAAACTTATATCTGAACAAGAATTTAATAGATACTAAGGGGACTAAGAGCTTTCATGTATAAAAGACTAGTTATACTACTCACAAAAATAAAATATAAAGTAAAGGTATACTTTCCTAAACCAATTAGTAATAAAGAACGTACCTGAAGAGGCAAGGTAGCTCCAGACCATTCCGTGAGGTTTGTCTGTATCAAATTTTCCAAGAGAATTAAATTGGCAACCATCAGTGCATCATGGAACGGATAAGTACACAACATATAGATCAATCACAGTTGCAAAGATCCCCATTGAGGAAGTATGAGAATAAAACTCAGACATACCTTGTATTTAAGGGTAAACAAGCGCGCTTGAGGGAAATCATTTGAAAGCCACTCACTCGGCCAAAACGTTCCCAGCTTTCCTGCTTCCTGGTCAATCTTCTCCACTAAGCCAGATTTGGTAGAGGACTTATCCTCAGCTATTCGCCAAGTTTTAAAGGGTCCACCACGCAATCCATGAAGAAAGATAACATCAAATTCAGGATCATGCACACGTGAACCACTACTGGAAGGATCCATGGAGCTAGACTGATCGCTAGCATCAACGACATGATCTCTGACAGTATCAGCAACATTTGTTGGTTCACCTTCACTTGATGATTCATTATTCTTACCACTTTGATGTTCTTTTTCAGGACACTTCCAATGGGGTAGTCCAGGATTAATTAGAAATATCATGTCTGCATAGCGAGGACAGTTACTGTTCATGGTTGAGATGTCTGGCTTGGAACTGCCACCGTTTCCAGATCCACTACCATCTTGCTGATTGCAAGATACATTTAACAGTGAAGCCCTCGCATAACTTTGTGTCTTAGGGTCATTGCAACCGGAAATTTTCCCTCGTGCACAATCATCAAGCCACTTGCACCATGTTTCATCAGCTAAAATTACCTTCTGTACTTGCGGTAGAAGTGAAAGAATGGTTAGCAATCTAGCAGCATGCCTTCGGATGTGCGCACTAGCCGGGACTCTGACATTAGATGGATCCTGCGTATCTGCGACTGAAGATACACCAAGACTATCTGGAGCTCGCTCTCGAGCCTCAAGGGCTCTGGATGCATCATAAGCTTCTATTGCACCTAGCTTCTCATAATCATCACATAACAGAAAGCGCCTTAGCAAACAAAGAATTCCAAAATCAACTATTTTGTTCTGGCATACAGAATCTTCAACACAAACATCAGTCAGTGACTTGATTGCCTTAAGGGTTGCCAATGCAGACTCAGCAGCATTAAATTTAGGTGGTGTGTCCTTCTTTAAGTTCTTAATCGGTACCGCAAAAGGCTCTGAAAGGAGCAGATCTGCCAGTGGAACATTATTAACAGAATCTGGGACTGTATCCAGTTGAGCCATGGCAAGACTAACAACAGCCGCTGCTAGCTGATTGGTTGACTGAGTAGCAGAAGAAACTTTTGACTGATCTACCTGTATATTCCAAATCAAACAGCTGTTATTTATAAAATCCAAAACCAAAAGATGTAATGAAACTAAAATAGTCATTACTCTCAACTATTCTCGGTTTAGATAACAGAATCAATGACCATAAAATTCAATGCACCTTTGGTTTCTCGGTTTTAGGTAGGCTAGCTCCTTTAGCTGACAACGTCTTGCTGTGGTTCAAAATCTCACTCATTATAAGGGTTAACCATCCCTGAGAAATTGGGACAGAGTGTGGTCCATAGTCCTCAAAAGTGCGTGAAAGGATTCTTCTTGCTGAAGATTGAACAGTCTCAGATGCAACTTTTCCAAGAGCCCATGAAAGTAGTATGCCGGACCATTTCTGACTCTCTTCAAGAGATAAATGCATGTCACCTGTACAGAGTAATTCTAGAGCCTTTGACAAACCTTCTTGCACTGCTCTGTGCTTTTTTGTTTTCCTAGCACTATCTCTCATCTGATGAAGACCCTTCTCCATTACCATCTTCTGGGCTTTGTCACTTCTGTCAACGGAGACTAAAAAGGCAGACAAAGCAACTTGAGCCAAAGAGATATCCTCAGTTGTACAGGCATGTGAAACAGTAGCAAGCAAACTGGAACTCCAGTCAGAAACAGAATCGCTTAATGGAAGATTATGATCCTCCAACAGCAGCCGAGCTACCAAACTCCCATGCCATTTCACAGTCCTCTCTGGTGCCATTAAGGCTGTCATGACAACTTGCCCATCACGATCAAGTTCTTGAATATGAGATCTATTCGTACTAGAAGCCATTGCCCAGTTCGCCAATGCCCAGGCAGCAAATGGCACTGCGACATGTTCACAATGTAAATCATCCCAAAGACCAGGAATGACAGCCGATGACAGATTAGCTTGCGAAGAATTATCATGTTTACTTAGCAATGCAAATGTTTTAGTGGTTCCCTCTCCAGCTTTAGCATTAAGGTCACCTAATGCCGCAAGCCCACTGGTTCTTGATAGTCCCAGAACCGTGGTTCCTTCAAGGATTTTAATTCCAATTCCCTTAATCCCACTTCTTCCATCATCACTGTCATCATCTTTTTCTGGCTCATCAAAATACATACCACCTTCCTCAATTACTTGAATTGCCGCAGCAATATCTCTCATTGTAGCATTTCCCGGCAATGATGACTTAAATGGTGTCTTTTCTATTGTGTCACAGTTGGAAGTGACGATATCCATTATAGCAGCCACAAGCATGCTCCTACCTTTCAAAGAATCAGAAATATCGAATGAACTACGTCTTGAATGCTGCTCCCAAAGAAAAGCTATATATCAATGACAAAACACAACCAGAAGCATCACATTATCAAGACTCATATGTCTCAAAAACCTTATCATGTGTAAATAACAATGACAAATCTCTAACTTGACACGATAAACAACCCTAGATATACACAAAACTCATTGTTCTAGCTTATCATAGAAATGCACTTGGATTATTCTAAATCCTAAAATGCAATCTAGATTCATATCAGCCGGCTCGTCACAGTATCCATTACATCTAATCTGAATAATCCTTCTATTGACTCCTGAACAATTGATTCTACTCACTAGTGGAAAACCAAAACGCACCTTTTTGTTTTTTGGTTGACATGAGAATATGAACTTGAGCAACTTAGGCACTGCATCGGGCCTTGCTAGAGCGTCTTTCCTCACCATTGGATCAGCAATAAGGTAAGCAAGAGCCCTAGCCGCTTCGTCCTGTGCCCCAATTCTATCTCCGGGGACAGCCGCCGTCTCTAGCAACCAATCAACCACCGCACCACTTCCAGCTCCGACGAGAGCTGCTCTACGAGCAGCATTAGCCGACGCTATATCTGCTAAAAGAGCAGCCACCCGGAGCTCGAACCCCGCACGCACCTCATGATTGGCTGAAGAGAGCACGGACCTTAGCGACTGCCACAGAACCGAAGCCGCAACACCGGTTTGTCTAGCATGATGAACCACTCTCCTCAATGAATTTCCAGATTTCTGAACCGCGTGCTCGATTGAATCGTAGATCCGGCTGTTTCCGTTAGGGTTACGATCTGATTTGTCATGATCAGAGGGGAAAACAGCAGTGTACGCAACCGCGGTGGATAAAGCGACGGCGGAGAGAACAAAAACGGATTTCTTAGAGAAGGAGGAAGAAGATGGAGAGACGGTGTAAATCGAAGGGAGAAGACGTCGCAATGGTTGTCGCGGCGGAGACGGTGTGAGATGAGGTCCATTGTGATTCAAGGAAGGGCCGGTGGTTCGCGGAGAAGAAGAGGAGAAAGCTCGAGGAAGACGGCGGAAGAGACGACGGTTACAAGATCGGAGAAGATTGAAACGGAGAAGAAGAAGCATTTTCTTTTTTATTGTTTTTTATTTTTCTTGCGTCGTTTTCGGAATTATAAATTTGTTCTGACGTTTTTAGGATTAATGTAAAAATTGGAATATTTGGATATGCGATAACGAAGGAAAGATTCTGGCGTTGTGCTTGTGCCCGTAAGAAATAAATAAATAAAAAGTGACATGGCGGTTTAGAGATTTTTTTGTTTGTTTTAGGCTCGATTATCAAATTTGATGTACATATATAGTATTTTGTAGCATAATGATTTTCATTACCATGGTTATGATATTATTATTTATTAAATTAAAATTTGGTTTAAAGAAAAGGAAACAACAAGTGAAGTGGATTTTAGGGTTTAGTGTGTGAATTCGGGCGAGGAATCGGTGAGAGAGAGAACTTCATGTTGTAATTGCAGCCGTTGTGGTCTCCACTTGCCAAGTAGTAAGTCTGAGCCTTACGTAGAAGCAACTTGAAGCTTCCTGATGATGATGACGAGTGTCTTCTTGCTTCTAGCTTCTTGCCTCTGGTCACATCGCATCTCTTGTAACTCTTCAAGTCTTGGAGCAAGTAGACATTGTTGTTGTTGTTGTTGTGCTTCTTGGATTGGGTTTGATCATTGTTGTACTTGAAAACAAGAACATCGTTGATGTAAAAAGGAGCATGCTTTGAAGCCCGTTCTGCGTAATGGAATCCGTTCTTCCTCAATCAATCTTCTTGGCGATAGTGGAGCCGTGTGGTTGTGATGGCTGTTGTTGCTTGTAGAGCCAGTGTTACTTGAGTGGTTTGATGGAGTCATGTGATTGTGGTGGATGTTATGTGTAGAACCAGTGCAGCTTGAGTGGTTTGATGGGGCCGTGTGGTTGTTGTGTGTAGAGTCAGCACCGGTCGAGTGGTTAGATGGAACCGTGTGGTTGTGATGGCTGTTGTTGCTTGTAGAACCAGTGCCAATTGAGTGGTTTGATGGGGCCGTGTGGTTGTGGTGGCTTTTGTGCCTAGAGCCAGTGCCGCTTGAGTGGTTTGAGCCCGAGCTACTTACCCAACCCCAGTTTGTATCTGTTCCGCTCGAGCTCCAACCCCAACCAAAGCTAGAACCACCCGAGTTCGAGCCTGAACCACCTGAACTCGAGCCAGAAGAACCGCCAGAGTTGTCGGAGCCCCATCCCCAGCCCGAGCCCGAGCCGGACTGGCCAGAGCCCCAACTCCAGCTCCATGCCTCAGCAGTCCCGGAGAAGACGCATGCAGTAACCACAAGGACTAAGAGTAGCTTGCGTGACCCAAAGAGACCCATTGCTTCTTCTTCTTTGATTAATGATTCTCTTTCTTCTCTTTTTACTTTTGTGAGCTCTTTAGAGTTTGGAGTTTCTCTATTTATAGAGACCAAGATGGTTGAGACTTGAGAGTCCGTTCCTAATCTGGATGGGAAATATGTTGATTATCGTCCCAAATCGATCATGAATCTCTATAATATTAAAGCAGAAGTACATTTAGGAGAATGTCTAAAATTGATTCAAATATTACTCAAATTGCTATTGTCTTATAAGTAAATTGATTAAATTGAAAATGATAATTTTGGACATATGCAATGGCAGTTTCAATAATTTTGATATCAATTTCGAACATTTTTAATGGTATTTTCGTTGTTTTTTGTGGCACATTAATGGCATTTCCGTTATTTTATGAAAGTTTTGTAAAATCAGCATTAATTCTCAAAAATTTGATGGCCAATCAATTTTTTTTTAAAATATTTAATATCCGTTTATATCAACATATAATCAATTTTTAAGAATTCTATCCCCCATTCATCTTTGTTTGATGATATTTTTTATATACAAATTAAATAATCGGATAATTTATGTGATAAAAAAAAACATAGATTTTTTCTGCATATGTTATGATTCGAATTTTTCAAAAAGAACATAAACTACTTAACATATGAAAAAGTAATGTTTGTCAAAGTCCCACATCGGATAAGAAAATGAATTTGAATCCAAAGACATGGTATAAAAAGAAACAAAATGATGAACAACGGTAAGAGCAGAAAGCCTAATCTAATAGGCATCCAAAACAAAATATTTGATTAGTTTTAATTTGGTTATTAAGTTTAACTGCATAATTAAATCGAATAATAGAAATACATTTATCAAAAATTTAATTTGATTAAAAAGTTACTTTTTTTTTTCTTTCTTTGTATTTTTATTTTATGTAGTTCAATAGGAATTTTCTAAATTAATCTTAATAATAAATCTAAACAATAAATAGATATTCAAAGTAAAGATAATCTCATAAAATTTTTAGGATCCGATTTATTAGTATTCTTTGAAAAGGTGCCTAAAACCGAAATTTAATTCTAAGACATAAACTATTTAACATATGAAAAAAACAAAATTTGTAAAAGTCTCATTTCGGATATGAAAATGAATTTGAATCCAAATAAATCATATAAAAAGAACAAAATTGATGAAGAACAGTAAGAGCAGGAAGCCTCTAATATAATAGGCATCCAAAACTAAGCATTTAATTTGTTTTAGTTTGATTATTAAGTTAAAACGTATAATTAAATCGAATAATAAAAATAAATCTATCAAAACTTTATTTTTATAAAAAAGGTATTTTAAACTTTTGATGGAACAAAGTAATCCTACTAATTATATAAAAAGTAGTTAATTTTGTTCATATATTTCCAACATTAATTTTTAAAAAGATTTAGTTTTTCTTTCTTACCATTTATAATTTATTTAAAATTTCTATAAACTCATATTATAATAATGGGGCAATTGCAAAAAAAAAATGCCATTTTTGGTGTGTACATTTGCAAAAATGACACTAATTATGGATTTTTGAAGCATAAATTTTAAAATTATAAACCCTAAAAAATGTTTTGACCCCTAAAACCCTCAAAACTAAGCAATTGCCATTATACGATCAACTATAGACCGATTTTTTCTACTAATCATTCTCTAACAAGTAACAAAATTATCATTATACGATCAACAATAGAAGTTTAACATAAATACCAAATATAAATGGTAATCTAATTTTTTTATTAAATTTGAAATCCCATAAACATTTACTTTCGAATTTTATGATTCTATAACAATATCATATATTTCAAATTTTTTAAATTTAAATTTGGTATATTCTTAGTTTTTAAAGAATATACCTTATATTGTTGGTATATTGTTATTATCACCGAGATTTACAAAAACTCTTCATAAACTAACATAATCTTAAAGGATAGTAAAATTATTTTTTTTAATTAATGCTTAAAAATCGGCCCAACTTTTTTATTATTGGAAAAACCCTAAATTTATGAGAACTATATATATATAGTGCTTTAGTCGTTGGTTGTTTTATTCACAGTTCTTTGCTGGTTGCTATTTCTTTTGTTCGCTGCTTTTGTTTCCGTAGGTGTTTTCAAAAAAAGATTTTTGGTATACGTGATGGGTGCTGGCTTTTTGGTTTACGTGATAGGTGCTGGTGTGGTACTTCAACAAAGTATATTTTGCTAATCGACGTACTTCTTTTCCTATGTTTGTTTGTCTTGGATGTATTTTTCTTTGTCTTGGATGTATTTTTCTTGGAAAAATATTTACTCACAATATCTTAACCACCAAGATTTTCATTCCTAACCATACGTGACGACCTTACAAGTGCTTATAAAAAAAAAACTTGATAAAAGGGAAAAGCATAACACTGTTCATATTATATTTGGTCGATACCTCTTTCTTCTCGATTTATATATTTTATTTAATGTTTTTGGCATTTTTTGTAAGTTTCCTTTAGCTAATTAGATGTGTTTTATCATGTAGTATGCTCAGATTTTATGCTCGGATAGTTACAAGTCTTTGGAATTCTACATATTTAGTGGTACTTTTTCAAAAAAAATACTTATCTTAATCTCACAAATTCTTCTTTTAATTATTATTATATATCTTTTTTTAGATCAATGGCGACTCTCCATAATGATGATGATGTCGAGTGTAATGCATGTCAAATTCCAGTGAAGGTAGATAATGATATATGTTTTTTATAGAATTTATTATTTTTCTTTTTCATATGATCTTAACAATCGTTTTCTTTCAGGAACTCCCACTCCGATATCATTGCATGATAAATAGTTTGATAAAAATAATTATGCAAATGGAAGATTATACAACAAAAGTTTTGCATTGGCGTCTACCGAGTGAACATGTATGTATTATAATTTTACTTTTTGTGTGTGTAATTTTACCATGTGATTCAAATTTATGTTGTGGGTGGATAGAAACCAATTATGTTCTTTTTTTAACGATCTAATATTATATAATTGCAGCGATCAAGATTTCAACCATCAGTTAAGCCAAATGAGCATAATGAAACCAATTCTATCAAATACCTTTTCAAGTACATAAATATTAAAAGTAAAATCAAACCGGATAACGACGACTCAAGAATCAAGAATGAAAAGAACAGCTCAAGAGTGTACGTTGGAAACGACGGATAAAGAATTGTTACAACTCCGTTTTATTAGTCTATTAGAATAAACATGTTTCCGAGTTTATGTTGACGTATTTTGTAGCAATGTTTTCCAATAATTTTAATCAATAATATTTAGAAGTTTACCTTCTTATGAGTCTACTTTGTAAACTTTAAATTAGTTATTTAAAAATAATTGTTTTATGTAAAACATGTCTAATGTATCTCGATTCAATAATTAATATTGACTTATAAACATTAATTTAATCGTCTTTTCTTCCACAGGCTAACGAAGTGAAGAAAAATGGTGCATCACTATGAGATTGGGTTTCTCTTTGCTTAAATCAAATAATTAATTTTATTAAAAATATTATTTCCCTAATTAATTTCTTCTCTGTTTTTTAGTATATTATATTTTCTAATTCGTTGATGTTTTTTCTATTTCTTAATTTGTTATTGCTTCTTGCAGATATCATATTCACTATAATCAAGTATGAATTTCTTTTTCTATGGTCCATGATTTGGTTTGATGACTTTCTATAAATACTAGGCTTAGGGTTGTTCTATTATATGTTGGTGCTTATTTTACCTAATTTTTGTGTTCCTCATTGTTTCTCAATGGTACATTCTTATATGATATTTTTCAATAATTAATATTAATATTGACTTATAAATATGCAATGATCACTCAATAGCTCTCATTCTTATATGTTATTCTTCTCTTGACCCATAAATGTAATGATCATGCTCTTGAGTGACAAGAAGAGCTATTCTGGATTCTCAAATGTTGTCATGAAGAAGACAAAAAAGAGTTACTCTTGATTCTCAAATATTTTCTCTTGAATTGTCATAAGAATGTTTTCATTATAATGTTTTTATTTTTTTAATGGATTCATAAAGTTTTTGTTAATTTTGGTGTTTGAATGATGTTTTTTGTGAAAAAATTGTACCAATAGAAAGCTTTTGGGAAAATAATATGAAAATGCCAATACATAATATTTTAAGTTTATTTTTGTTAAGAAAAGTAACATTTTTAATATTGTGGTGAAGAAATCAGTAGACGTAGACTACGTTATCAAAAACACTTTGCTATAACGATCCCAATGTACATCATTGCCCTAAAGAAAAACATAGAGCAACATAGTGATGCAAAAGATTCGAGCATGGATTTATTATTGAGTGTGACTTTTTGAAATGTAAAATTAAGAAAATAGATATATCATTTATTTTTCTTTAATTATTGTTTAGAAAATTGTGCAAAATATAAATTCATATTTGATCAATTAGTATTAATCAACAATAAACATTACCAATTTTATAATAGATCTAAATAGTAAATGGTAATGAATTTCCAATATTTATTTTAAATTGAGTAATTCTTGATGCACAAGAATATTCCAAGATTATCTCTCAATTTCAAATATTTTTTTACTGGAATATCCATTCAATTATTTGATCCTTAAAAACGGGGATCTATTCAAAAACATTTTCTCGAACAAGTTAAATTATCTACAATTTATGATTAACATTACAAAACTTATCTCTACTAAAAATCTAATAAAAATAAATATGTATAGTTTATTTAAATTTGTCGATTTTCAGTAAAGATTTGATACAATTTTTTTTTGGGAATATGATATAGTTATTACATAGCAAATAGGAAAGTATAAATTAAAGAAATTATCAATGGTTTATTGGTTTTATTTCTTTATTGATTTTATTAGTTTTATGATTTTATTTTATTTTATTTTCAGATACATACACATTTTAATACAATTGGTTAGTGGAGAGATGATTATAGGAAAACTCATTTACCCAAATCTATTTGAGCCTCTTTTTTAATATTGATGCAAAATCGATATCAAGATTAACTTTGATCCGGATTTATATTATAAAAGACCATAAGAATGAAAAATAGTAAAGATAGGCATCCTAATTTGAAAATTATATTTGATTTAATTTGGTAATTCCGTTGACAAGAATTATTAGACCGGATAATAGGGATGGGCAAACGAGAATATAAGACATGATTTTATGGGAACGGAACGAAAACGAGATTTTTGGAACTATAAAATATGTCTCATTTGTGCTCCATTTAAAATTTGAGATTGAAACGGGATATAACGGGAGCGATATGGAATTCCCATAAAATAATCAGTTTAAATCTACTAAATAAAATAAAATGATATTGCAAATCGCAACTATGTTTTTAACCTACTTCTTTAATTCATTAAAAGCATCCTCAAGATTCAAAAAAAAACACCAATTGTATTCTATAAATATTTAAAGTCTAAAATAGAAATTCATAGTGAAATAAAAATAAATCAAACATAAACTAAATCACATAAATATCTCAAATCAAAACATAAAGGAATTTTTGCCAAAATTGTCATTTGTTTGAAAAAATGTTTAACAAATGCCTTTTATTCAAAAACTCTCGAAAAATGCCACAAATCACTGTTCACGAAATGCAAAAAAACTTTTATACTCTCAATTATGATTACGTTTTTGACTACAGTCACCATCTATGTTCACAGCCACCATCTCTGTCATCGTGAACCACTGTCTCCATCAACACCGATAGTTTTCATGTTGGTCTATCACTGTATCCATCGCTATTTTGTCCACGATTGTCTTTTCCGTCATCGGTTTTGCTCACAATCACTTTTATCCCCCATAATTGTCTTTTTTGCATTCTCATCCCGTTTTGTCCCGTTCCCAATTGAGGAATAAATACATGTCTTATATGGGAATACGGAAAATATACGGTACGAAAATTCGAAAACGAATTTCTACTTACAAACTAAAACAAAAACCTTCATTATTTCAAATTAATTGATTCTACTTACAACCTAAAAACATACAATATCTAATGTTAGAACATATCATATATGACATAATACAATTATACGAACACCAAGTATAGTTTACAACATATACAACGAATGTTCCCGCACATAGTGTGGGTGAGAATCTAGTAGGATTCAGTATAAACAAGTCTAGGTTTAGTCATTTTATATTATGAATATATCGGATTATAATTGCTTAACTTTCCACCTTTTTCTGCTTCTAAATTAAGTTTACATCACTTATGGAAATTAAAAGTTAACCATGTGAAATGAAAATTGAAGCTAAAAAGTAAATAATATTAAGAACCGATGCATAAAAGAGTTGTTCAAAATCCCTAAGACAAAAGAGTTTTCAACTACAATGAGAAGCAAAGTGTACACAAAACC
Organism: Arabis hirsuta; assembly: GCA_964056655.1. NCBI lineage: Eukaryota > Viridiplantae > Streptophyta > Magnoliopsida > Brassicales > Brassicaceae > Arabis > Arabis hirsuta. The sequence goes on along the minus strand of OZ053312.1, from coordinate 23,762,648 downwards.
GACAAAAGATTACCCTCCAGCAGGCTTAAACTACTACTTCGTTGCATAAAACTTCTTAAACCCTAATTCTACTAATATGTAACCTGATCTTTCATGGCCTTTTTCATAGCTCAGCAAAACATACGCCCAATATGTTGTCTTCTCTCAGCCAAATTCATTCAGAGAAAATGAGGACCGATGAGTTTCGCAATCTCCAAAAATCCGACACGGTCTTTGCCATCAAATATCTTCTTCAGCTTCTCGTCGCAGATTATAACCTTCTTGTTTTGTGGATCCTGAGAGAACAACATTACTCATTTTAGTCACCACAAAGTTCACACAAGCAGATATATATATATATACACATGACTGTTGTTGTAAAATCTGTTCATTTTATTGAAAAGTTATCCCTAAATGTCAAGGAACACACTTGAGAATCTAAAGACCAAACAACTATGAGAGATTAAAACATCAGAGAACACACAAGCTAACGTCTTAAGGCGATCTAAAGCAAGTCTCCATTTGTTTCCATTAAAACAGAGCATAAAAAAAAATCCTAACCAAAACATGTCATTCCCCAAGAACAATTGAAGCATTTAGTCAATGACAAGAATAAACCAATCACATCATAAAAGAAGTGTAAACCCCAAAATTCAAGCCATAGTCTATGAATCCTTCATGTTTAATCATCACAACATGGAGGAAACAAAAGGACAAGAACAGAGAGCCTAGTCAAATGAAACTGTTTCATATTTATAAAGTCCACAAGACTGTGCAGAGAAACACCACAAGAAAACCTTATCCAGTTCTATTTGAATCCATAAGCAATTAGAAAGACCCAGTTTGGAACCCTAGCATTTCAATCACTCTGAAACACCACAATCTAAAACCCTAACACATAAAGAGAAATCCCACAACAAATTGAAGAAACTCCAAAAAAATCAAAACCAAAATTGAGCTCTTGTTTCAAGCTACAAAGCATTTGAGAGAGGGAGAAATGATATTGTATACTTGAAGGTCGTGTTCTTTGATGTATGCCCAAATGCGCTTGAGAGCTTGTGTCCGAGGAATCACTGATTCGCCGACAACATCCTGCATCTCAGGGGACACTGGTCGAGGCTTCATGATGCCACGTGGCTCCCGAGGCTTGGTGGTTGTAGGCTCAGAGGACGCCGCCGTAGCTGACGTCACCGCTCGGAGCATCCGCAGGTTAGCCGGACGAGGAGAAAGACGGAGAGACGACGAGCTCCGAAACGGCGCCGTTTCGACGCAGAGAAAGGCAGAGAAGATTCCAGAAGAAAGAGCCATTGTCGCCGCTTTGCCTGTGTGGTGGATTTTGGAAGACGAAAGGTTTTGTGTTATCCTTTTTCTTCCTCTTCTCTAGTAGTCAAGTTCTACAGAAACTAACAAGGGCATTTTCGTCCTAAACTATTTCTTTTGCATTTTTAATAAATTAATTTTTAAATGATGTTTAGTTGAACAAGACCATGCTGTCTTGTCTTACTGATTAGTGTCGGTAAGTGTCGTTCCAAAATCTAAACCGTAATAATAAATATTGTACTTAATTGCATTGATCGTATTGTATTAGTCTAATAGTACAAATTTACAAGCCCCTATACAAAAATCATTACAGTTTACAAGCAAAGTTAACAATAGTTAACTGGTTTTTCTTCTTGTAAAGGAACCAATAAAAGTCTTCTGTTTTTGTTGTTTAGCCTCCCATGCTATTTGAAGGATAACAACGAAGACCATAAGATTGTTCTTCTATTGAATCTCTTGATGCTAACAAATTCACCTGCAAAAACATTTTTACCATAACCGAGTTTTTACTTGAGAATTGGGAACTTTCTTCAACACAAAAACTAGTAGTCGTTGCAAAATGTTACCTTAACTATTTCAGACACTGAGCTCGGTCGAGTGTACGCAGCCAAAACACTCATGTTAAAATCCTGCAAGAGATAAACCATATACACAAGTTTTGAAATGTAACAAAACAGTCTTATAAATGGGAAATTCAATCAGTAAACTTCTATTTTACGGATTCAAAAAACGTTCCAACTCACCCTGAAGGGGTCACCGCGTAGAGACTGGACAAACATCATGGAGAAGTCTGAGTCGTTTCCCTGCCAGCCAAACCAAATTACATAGTAAGGTCGTATGTGATTTACACGTAGCAGCTCACGTTCATAGCGTTATACATTATACGATTATTTCCTTGCGTTTATGTTTCCATGTTATAATGTTTAGAAGAAACAATCGGGGTCTATAAATATATTACCTCTAAAGATACATCCCTGAGGCGTCTTCCCGTTTGAGCACAACAAACACGGATCACATTCTCATCGCAGCTTCCACTGACGATGTAGTCATTACCATTCATGTAATATGATCGAGTATAGTTCATGGAGCTTCCTGTTGGGACTATCTCAAAATTCAGATGAAGCCTTCCATCAACTGTCAAAAGCTGCTTTACCTGAGAAAATGCTCAATGCATCACTACAAATCAGTAGAAAACCACCAAATATATCGAAAAACTGAATGTGATGTTTTATCTTTCTTTCTTTCTTTCATATGCAAAAAGCTTCATAAGTAGAACTAAATGGTCCATGAGAGTACCTCGTTGTCCACGGCTGATGTTAGAAGATACCGATCATCTGGAGAAAAGCAAACCATCACGTTTCCTTTTGTACTAGAAGCGGTGTAGCATGGTCGGGACGGCTCTTGTCTCAAATCCCATAGCTTAACATCTTTATCAAAGGAAGAAGTCGCAAAAAGAAACGGAGAATGGTTTGCAAATTTCACCACATTAATGTGCTCTTGATGCATATCAGCGAAAACCTGGAGGCGTTTTCCGCTACCAATGTCATACAAAGCCACATCCTTTGAGTATCCACTAGCAAGAAATAGTTTGTCCGTCGAATTAACATGAACCGAAGTTAATTGGTCAAACTCATCATAAGTAACAGAACCGGAAGCAGCGTGACTGCTAGTAGTAACCGTCTTCGATGCTTTTTGGATGTCGTACAGCTTCAATGAGCCATTGGCTGAGCCAGCTATAACCTGAAAAATAAAACCTATGAAATGAGGTAACAATTAACATAACCGAAAGAAACAGGGACAGCTGAAGAAAATCAAACCTACCATAGATGGATACATCTTGAGCCAACAAAGTCCCAAGATACTACTCTGAGCTCCATGAGATGGGATGTAACGGACAATTTTCCCGCTTTCATGATTAAGAACAACCACCTCACCATCCAAAGTCCCGAATACCATTAGGCTAGGATCCAACGGATGGTATTCAAACTGCCTTGGACTTAATCTCCTATTTTCATCTTCCCGGTGAATCCTACTAAAAGGAAGCGAATGCAAGAGAGGCCAAGAAGACGATCCCATCCTAGACGCACAAAGTGACCTTGTATAGAAATTCTGAGATCTCCCTTTGCTTGATCTCGTTTCACGCTTCTCAAGGACTCTAACTACACTTTCCTTCTTCTTTCTCTTGTACGGTAAGTGCTCAAAGTTTGTGGAATATGTTTCAATGGCCCTGACTCTATCACTCTTTCTGATAGCCAAATCGTCCAACACTTTTAATTTGGGTAGAGAGTTTATCATGTACATCCTGTAATGCTTTTTGAAACATATAGGTGATGCTTTAGAGGATATATATTTCAACCCAACATTCCCAAATTGTCTGGTGAATGAACCAACAGGTGAAACATCGTCGGATTGGTACGGTATCTTAGCTTTCCTAACCTGCCAAAATGGTATAAAGAAGCTTTAACCATCACACTGTTTTGTCTCATCGGTTGACTTGCAAACAAGAGAAAATGGATTGTTTTGTGTTTTTTTACCTTTTTTCTCATGAATACTTCTCCATTCAGTTCTTGCTCAGGAATTTCATATGAGAAATCCATGCTATGAAGAGTCTCTTCAACAGGTAAATCAGGATCCATATGTTCGAAAACGTCCGAAAAACCTGCTCCAATGGGAGAGTTTGATTCATTAAATCTGTTTTCATCATCTCGGGTAGAAGATGACGACGATGACTGTGATTTAAGTGGACTAGAATCACTGCAACAGATCCAAATTTGGAACCGGAGCTCCTTAAGAGAGGGGAGTTTCAAGAGAGCAGCAGTTGTTGTCCAAAGATCCGACACTAGCGTATCACACATGGAAAGATGTGTCAATTGGGGCATGCAAGAAAAACAGCCTTCTCCAAAACCAAGTAAACGGTTTTTATCAAGTATAAGCGTGTGCAGCTGTGCGAACTCTCCGACGATGTTAAGCTTATGGAAATGCAAAGACCTCACGTTCAACACTTTGCAGCTCAAACCTTGAATAAAGTCCCTGAAATAGAAAAAAAACCAACCCCCAAAATGAAAATGGAAGCTTAAGATATAATGCAAATAAAAAGAAGACAAAAGACCATTGCTTACCGCCAGAAGTTTTTCCCAAAAGAATCATGTAAATGAACAACTCGAAGCTTTTGATTAACAGAACGTATTAAGGACAATGCATACTGATCTTCCAAAGAACAAGAGGATCTCACAAAGAGATCTATTTCTTCTACTTCAGATGCATTGATCTCATTGCATAACTCGAGAAGCGGGTGAAAGTCATCGTACTTCACTCTATCCAATAAAAGGTTCATGATACATCTTTGATTCCTCGACTTTTTAACCACCACCTTAAAATTCAGTTGATTCACACTAGGATTAAGCTTAAACAGAATCAGTAAATAGATCCTTTGGACAAGAAAAAATGTAAACAAACCTCAAATAAGGCAGATAAAATGGCAGTGTTGGGTTGGACTCCATGCTTCTTGCATGATTCAGTATACCTAAAACCAAAAGATGAATCAAATCCATTAACCTCAATACTATTAAAGGAATCACTTTTAACACATTATAACTTAATCAAGAACCCTACTTAACGTCTATCTAGAGATCTGATCCAATACAAACGAAATTGCCCAGAAATTCAAACAAATTAATCTTACCCAGAAATCACCCTGAAGCAGAATTGCTTACCCCAAGAAACAGAACAAGATTTAACAACAAATAGTCACTTCTTTGATAACCAATCCATTAATCAAAGAAGGAAGCAATAATTCAGAGAAAATTTTCAGTAACAACACAAACAAAACCACATAATCAAAATACCAATCTATATAAATTTCCAGAAAAAAAAGGAGTAACCAGATTTCAGACAGAACCCAAACCTACGATCACATCTCAACCTTTTTTTTTTTGTTTTGTTTTGTCTTAATTCAAAGAGTAGCTACACAAAACAAAAAAAGGTAAAAAAAACAAAAGAACTCACTTCTGTTCAAGGATGGCTATTTCAGTGAGAATAGCCATTGAATCAAATCTTAAGATTAAACTCTCTCTCTCTTTTTTTTCTTTCGATGTTATCAGAAAACTTTTTCAGAACGAAGCAGGTACAAACTACAAGGGAAGAAGTTTCGAGCATATATCAGAAAAGACTTTACATCTAAATCTGCCACCTGGCATTGAAGCTTTTTGCAATTTTGTGCCTTTAAAAAATATATATAATTTTTTATGTGAGTGAGTGAGTGAGTAGTGCACATAAAATAGTTTTGACCAAAATCCAAATTTTAAAATAAAATAAAAGTAAAGGGTCTAACTCTATCGATTTACATTGATAGTTTGATACACACCTGCGTATATAAAATACAGAGAGATATTATAATACTACTGTTCTGGTAGGTGTGTGACATAGTGTCGTCTCAATATTCTATAATCATAGTGTCATATTGCGTATTCTATAATCATAATGTGAGACTAGTTAGTTTGTCCGTACTGTGTGTTTAAACATAAATAATTTTCATAATTTTAAGTTTCTAACGATGATTGTATTGAAATTCATTTCAATTAAGTTGAATGACATATGGAGATAAGAATGTACTCATAGTTGTAAAATTTATTATATAGTACGGTGACGTTGTTGTTATTTGCAATTTTTGATAGCTTTATTGTGATAGTGATCATAATATTCATATTAAATTTGAATCAAACTTATTATTTGACTTTGACTGTCATCTAGAATCTATTAAAACTTTTGAACTGAAATTACAATAACCGGTAAAAAAAAAAAGAAATTCTGATAAAATTAAATCCACAAAAGAAAAACATACGTCCACTAAAGAAAAATATAAAACGAAGACAATGGCTGAGCTAAAAGCTACTAGAACGAAGCGACACACTTTACCTTGATCAAATGTGAAGACGAGAGATAGATTAAGACTCTAAATGAACTCAAATCACCAAAGTTTAAACTGGTTTAAACACCATCATTTAACATATGCATCTACCATAGTTAAAATTTATTTGGCCAATTCTTTTTTTTTTTCTTTTTATGCATTTTATATCTTCAATCTATCTTTACGCGTCTCTAGTTACTTCCACGCAAGCAAATTTTCCATTATGAATCATAGAATAATAGTATACAGATTATTGAGTAGGGTACGTAAATTATTTTTGACCAAAAATCATGTCCCAATTTTAAAATAAAAAAGTAAAGCGTCTTGTTCTATCGATTCACAATGACCCATACACATGCCTAATAAAATAAGAGATTTTCATAAGATAATACAAACATGGTCGATGTGTGACGTAAGTTTGTCTCAATATTCTATAACGATAATGAAATATGTTTTTGCATTAGGCCCTTGTTCTAGAACGAAAGATCTTCTTCATAGTCGGAATCAGACCGTACAGAATCTTGGATTTTCGTATATCAAAAGATTTTTAAGTGGAAAAAATAATTCTTAAAGGCCCATTTCGTCCTTAGGGGCCCATTAATAAACGTTCCATTAAAACGATATCGTTTTCAGAACTTTAGAACCAACCTGTCGACATTGTGCATCTCGTCTTCTTAAAAATTAAAATTGAATCTCTCTTTTGAATTCAAATTAACAAGCCGCCGAACAAATCTCGCCGGAGTTTTAAGCAATGGATAATCCAATTCAAGAGGTTCCATTGAGAAATTAAGTTTTTTTTTAATCTTTTCGATTTTAAACTTTTGGGCGATTTGATTTGTGAAATTTGTTTTTGTTTTTCATGGCAGATTCTGGAGAAGCAAGCTTTGACGGTAGCGAAAGCTATGGAGGATAAGCTCGACGAAGAGATCGCGTCTCTTGAAAAGCTTGACGAAGACGATCTAGAGGTTTTGAGAGAAAGAAGGTTACAGCAAATGAAGAAAATAGCTGAGAAAAGGAAACGTTGGATATGGCGAATACTCCGAGATTCCTTCCGAGAAAGAATTCTTCGCCGCCGTTAAATCCAGCGAACGCGTCGTCTGCCACTTCTACCGTGAGAATTGGCCCTGTAAAGTACGGATTCGTATCCTCAATTTTATTTGCATTTGAATTTTAGGGTTCAGGTTTCAGTTGAATTGTTCAATTTGCAGAAGATTTTTGCTGGGTTTTAGCCAAAGTTATCTCCTTTTGGGTTTGATTTGTTTGTGTTGTTGGTGCTTTCTTGTTCCTTAGCTACTATAAACCAGAAATGTTTTTGTTTTTGTTTTGCAGGTGATGGAAAAGCACATGAGTATATTGGCAAAGCAACATATTGAGACACGTTTTGTGAAGATCCAAGCTGAGAAAAGTCCGTTCTTAGCTGAGAGACTCAAGATTGTTGTTCTTCCAACTCTTGCCCTCATAAAGAACACTAAAGTCGATGATTATGTGGTAAATAAACAAACTCAATCTTAGTTATCTTTTATAGAATATGTTGTTGATTTTCAATGTTTGTTGATAGGTTGGGTTCAATGAGCTAGGAGGGAAAGACGATTTCAGCACCGAGGATCTAGAAGACAGATTAGCTAGAGCTCAAGTGATACATTACGAAGGGGAATTGTCTCTTAAACCAAAGTCTACAACACAAACCAAGAGGAGCGTAAGGCAAATTGCTTATTCAGATTCTGACTGGGAATAAATCTCAAGTTTTTGTGTGTCTTTGCAATGCAAAAGAGGAATGAATATCGTCGAGCTAGCTTATTTACGAGTTGTATGGTGCGATATGTGAATTTTGTAATACGAAGCAATTTATTCAATCTTTTGATGACCTAATATGAATATTGATCTTTTACAAAAATGTTTTGAACATTAACATTCAATACTATAAATCAGATTGTTAGGAGAAACAAGCTTGTCAATTTGTACAGAAATTCCATATGTAGGGAAAATGACTGAGATTTTAACACACAAACAAAAAAAAAGAAAAAAAAAAACCAAATCAAATGAGGCCATTTTACTAAAGCCCATTAAGTTCTTAAGTCAATGTCTTTGGAAAGTTTGTTTCACCGGCTGGTCGCAAAAGTGAAATCGGCGGAGAAAAGGAAAGATATTTTTGCCGGCGATTCAGATGGAGACGGTGGTCGATAAAGAGATACTAAAATCTGCCGGAGCAGAGCTTCTTCCCGACGGACGTCGAGGTTTGCGCATCCATGGCTGGGAGATCGAAACCCTCCGTGGCACGATTCTCACTTCTCTCGCTGTCGAGGAGTAATCTATCTCTCTCTATCTCTATTTTCACGTCTCCATAAGATACAATCGTATATGAATTTGGGTCGTCTGGGTTTTTGAGCTGATGTACCACCTCTGTCTACTTAGTGGAATCGTATCGAAGAAAATTAGAAATGTGTCTTTGATTTTGAGTTTTTTTTCCTAGGTTTTGGTCCATTGTATATGATCTATTCAGTTTTCTGATTCGGTGGAAACTCGAAAGCATGATTACGAGTGTTGATGTTTGATTGTTTACATAGGTGGGAAGAAAAGCTTAAGACATCTCATTTACCTGAGATGGTTTTTGGGGAGAATGCATTAGTTATTAAGCACTTGAGTAGCGGCACTAAGATTCATTTTAATGCATTTGACGCACTTACGGGTTGGAAGGAGGAAGGACTTCCACCTGTTGAAGTTCCTGCTGCAGCACAATGGAAATTCAGGAGGTGAGTTTATGACTGGTTTGAGGATTAGACTGACCGGTTTTTCACATGTCACTAAAGATAGAATAGCATTTGTTTCAATCGGGAAACTATCTGCTTGTACATAGTTGTATCTGATACAACTCTGATGTACTTGTTGTGCAGCAAGCCGTCCCAGCAGGTGATACTAGATTATGATTACACGTTTACAACGCCATACCGTGGAAGTGAAGTAATTGAGAAAGACAAAGAAGCGGTACGCCTCGCTCTTATTTTCACCTGTTTCCTGTCTGTCTCACGATAATTAAAGTTAGGAACTTTAGCTTTCATGCTCATTGATGGATGCTGTTTTCAGGTTGAGGCAAAAGCAAATCCGGAGGGAGAAGCTTGTCTTCAGTGGGAGAACTGTGAAGAGCAGATTGATTTGGCTGCTCTCTCACTTAAGGAACCTATTCTCTTCTATGACGAGGTTGTCCCCTGATCGATACCAAATTAAAACATTTAGTTACTTTCGTCTTCTGCACACTTCGATGTACTTATTCTCTACTCCTTCAGGTAGTTTTGTATGAAGATGAACTGGCTGACAATGGAGTCTCACTTCTGACTGTGAAAGTGGTAAAGAAACTTCGAGTCATTCTTTCGTAATGCCTTGAATTTGATTTGAGTTCAGTATTAATAATAAAGGATAACCTGTATGTGCCACTCTGATTTTTTTTTTTTGGTCTTCAGAGAGTCATGCCAAGTTCGTGGTTCCTCCTGTTACGATTTTGGGTGAGTCAAATCAGGAAAAAACCTTAGTCACAAAATAAAATTATTATGCACCTATATGTGGATCATCATTGACTGTTCTGATGTTATGAATTCCATTTTCCACTCGGTTGCTTTTTCATAGCTTAGAGTTGATGGTGTGCTTATGAGATTGAGAGAGACAAGAATGCATTATGTGTTTGGCAAAGGTGAAACACCCACTGTTCTTCGTGAAAGCTGTTGGAGAGAAGCAACATTTCAGTCTCTATCTGCGGTTAGTTTCATTTCCAATCTTTCTTCTTATTGAAATCCATTTTTCTCCATCAAACCTAGAACGGCTGGCTGATAGACCCAACCATTTCCTCTAGATCATCAAACAACCACACTCGTTTTGTTACATGACAATAAATACTACAATGTTTTTATGGTTAGTGAATATCAGTTACATGATTTAACTCTTGAATATATATGTGCAGAAAGGGTATCCAGTTGATTTAGCAGTCTATAGCGACCCGAGCACCATCAGTCAGAGGCTTCCGGTGATTAAGCAGAAGACGCAGAAACTGAAGATCCCTCATAACGTGTAAGCTGTTTATAGAGTTGCAACTTAAATCCAAAAGAACGTATCGATGAGCTTTTTATTCACAGTCAAAATACTTACTACCGAGTATGTTAATGTATGGAGTTACTTAACTGATTCATTGTGGTTGATTTCATGTGAAAACTGAACCCCTTTCGTGTTCTTACACTCTCATCGTTCCCAAAACACTTTCCTTCTCACTGTTCAAAGTCTATGATATATATATATATATATATGTATTCACACTTTCACAGTAACGCTGTCTCATCTAAATTGTTATTTTTCTCAACTGAATAGTGAAATCTTGAAATTTACTCAAGTAAAAGATGTAATTATTTAAAAGCCTGAGAGCTAGTTGGCCAACTATCACAATTCTGACACTGCGACTCTAGATCACAGTCACTAAGGGTTGTTTCAATTCTGTATAGTATTCAAATCAAAATTTGTAAAGTAAGGCTACAAATGATGGGAAAAAAACAAATTTATCAGCAAATTTCCATGACTCGTGATTTTATTGCAAGGAAACTTTTCTTTTGATTCCTTTCAGTACATTATACCCGAAGAAAGTACAAGATGATTTAATGGTGTTATTCAAAAATATGCTGAAAGATAAACCGAACCTATCCTGAAAATTGTCAAAAGTGAAAGAAGACCAAATAAGGTATTTAGTTTTTGGTTCCTAATGCAACACAACACAACAAATGTGTTCTTCTTGGTACACCCCTTTTAAAAATCTCCATCTGCTTCAAGATGACTGATGCACTCTCTTTGGCATTCAAGTACCTGCAATCATCAATGTCAAAATCAAATCTTTGAATCAGAATCAGATCTCCAGACCCTAACTTAAATCAGCAATTCAAAATGACAACTCCATATTTGTGTGATGGATGATGGTTCGATACCATGACCAACGTGTTATACCCGAGATTGCTTATAATAAATAATACAAGCATAAACCTTATCTATGTTGAACTAAAGTTCTTCATGTATCTAAAAGGTATGACCTTTACGCTAAGCTGAGGTTTGCATATCTCAATGCATTATATCAGAATAACAACTCATATCTTTAGATTGAGTAGCATGGCAATAAACTTGATATCCAAAATACTTGATTGGATGTTTTACCGTATTGATTGATTGCGTACACAAAACCAATGAAGAGAAAAAGAGGGTCTAAATTTGTAGCTCCTAAACATAAACACACACAAAAACAAAAATGGACAAGAAACCTACAAAGCAGTAGCACCTCTCTTGACAGCGACTGAAAATCCACTTCCATCACCCATCTTTTCCATTCCCTATCAAGTCCCATAAGCCCAATATGTTCTTAACACAAAACTTAATTACGAGGAAAAAAAGGAAAGAACGAATCCATTTTTATTCCTACTTCAGCACAAAAAGAGTAGCACACAATTGTTCCAAAGTAGAAACTTTAAACAAAGATTATTCAGAAGAAGAAAAGAAAAAAAAACTAATCTCTTTCCAATGTAATCCTAAGAACGGTAACACTCACAAATGGAGACTATTTAGCGATCTTGACAAGTGCGTTGGAAGGTACCGTTAGGGAGTTCGCAGAAAGCTCGCACGTTAACGTTAAGGTGAGAAGTGAGTCGAGCTGCAGCTACAACATTGTACAGAGGCAAGAAAGATTGTACGCATCCAAGCTCTCCCATATTCCTATACCAAGCAACAAAAAATCATATCTTAATCTGATAAATTTAACATTTTTAATTCTTCCCAAATAGGGATTTTACACAGAAATCATCTACCAAAAAATGTTCAAGCCTTGCAAATCTTAAGTCATGCCATGAATAACCACAACAATATCATGTCGTTTCATGATAAAATATCCAACTTTTCGAGCAAGAAGATCAATTGGTAAAAAAGAGCATAAACCCAGAAATTATCTACACAAATCAGAGGATCGAGTTTCAGAAATGGAGGCAAAAGAGATTGTGAGACCTGGGATTAGAGAAAGAGGCAAATCGGCGGCGAGGCAAAGAGGATTGAGAAGGACGGAGTCGCGGAAGCGTTGCCGGCGGAGATCGGAGAGACGGAGCTCTAGCGGTAGCGGAAACGAAAGAGCGAGCAGCAGATCCTGCATTTCGCCATGCCATTTTTTGATTTTCAAGCAAAGTAATCAGATCAATCTCGAAGAAGAAGAAGATAGTGGACTCAGAAGACGAAGACGATAACTAAAGAGTCTGAAGAAGCCCTAAACGGTTTGGTTTGGTTCGGTTCGGTTTATTTAAAATCAAAAGTGACCGGTTTGGTTCGGATCGATTTAACGCGATTTTTATTTGGTTTTTCTGGTAAAGAGATGTATAATATAACCAAGTAAAGCCCTAACTTGTGTTGCAACCTTTTGTTGAGCGATGAAGACGACGATATCCGATCTTTCAGTGGATTTGGTAGAGGAGATACTCTCTAGGGTCCCAGTGAAATCTCTGAGTGTAGTGCGATGTGCATCGAAAGAATGGAACGCTTCATCGAAAGATCGAATAGTTTGTGATGCAGAGTCAAAGCAACATGTTTTGGGGTTTTTGACGATGGAGTCTAGGGTTTTTTCAGTGAGATTCGATCTCCAAAACGTCGACTTGGTTGATACATCTGTAAAGCAAATTGTTAAACTGAATCAATTTAACATCAGAAACGTGTTTCATTGCGACGGGTTAGTGTTATGCGTGACCCATGACCAGGATAGTGTTATGCGTGAAACATACCCGGGCTTGTGGCTTGGACCCCATATCTGGAGCAAACTAGGTTGATCGAACTTACAAATGGTTGTGATATGGACAAGTTTGGTCTCGGGTATGAATATGATTCTTCCCGTAGCTACAAGATATTGAGGCTTGTGGATAAATAGGTCAAAATGCACAAGGTCGAGTATGAAATGATATTGCAAGAACTTATAAAGAAGCAAAGTATAAAATCACAATCAACGTTTTCTTCAACCTTCTATTAGATTATCTTTCTTTAAAAGTAACTTACAAAAAACTTTTTAGCTAGAGAACTTACAAGTATCTTTCTCAAAGAAAATCTAATCTCTCAAACCTCCTTCTCTTACAAGAGAACCAAAACTCTTTTTATTCCGGTTGACTCTTCCTTGTAAGAAGAGTAAAGTTTTTTGTTGTAACAAACACAAGAAATATCATCTTCTTCCTCGAGACGCTCTCTAACTGTGAGAGCTCGATCTCTCTTCATTCTAGTGGGTTGCTTGGACTGGTTTCTGGTATAACGCGATTTTGATTTTGTTTGTTATCTGGTATTGATTCGGTTTGTTAAATGCGAACCCTGATTTGTATTTTGAGCTTTTTGTAGAACGATGAAGAAGACGACGACGATATCGAATCTTTCACCGGAATTGGTAGAAGAGATACTCTCTAGGGTTCCGTTGACATCTCTGGGTGCAGTGAGATCTACATTGAAACAATGGAACGCTTTATCGAAGGATCGAATAGTTTGCAAAGCAAAATCAAAGCATCAGCTTTTGGGGTTTATGGCGAATGGTTTTAGGGTTTGGTCAGTGAGATTCGATCTCCAAACCGACGACAATGGCGACTTGTACTGTGATTCATCTATAAAGCAAATAGGTAAATTCGATCAATTTGAGATCAGAAGAATGTTTCATTGCGACGGGTTAGTGTTATGCTTGACCAGAGACTACTCGAAGCTTGTGGTTTCTTTCTTGCCTCTTGTGTTTTTGTTTCTTTTGCAATGTGCTTTGAACAAGGCTAGTTTCTATCTTGTTAATCAGACAGACAGTTTTAGCTGTAAACCTTTTGAATATGATTTTCTTTTTCGTATAGTGTGAAGCCAAATAAAAAGAAATTATTAATACAAAGTAGATTCTTCACTGTAAACGTTTTGGATTCAATTTGGGTTAAACTTGCACATATAACTCGTGGAACGATCGACAAACAATGCTCTTCCTCTCTATCAATGAACAAAACAACACTTCTATAAATTCTCTGTCTGGCAACTATATGGTAGCTGCAGAGATTCCTCTGTACAGTATTCTGGTTGATACAATCTGTTCCCACCAAAAACCAAACCCCACAAGGTTCCCTTTCATGCACCTTATACTAACCGTCACGCCGCAAAACCATTTGGCCATTTATCCGTTGGTAGCGCCGGTAGCAAATACAGATCCTCCGAGCACTAAACATAGAAAGACTCTATGCATCCAAGCTCTCCAAAGCAACAAAATCAACACAAGTTTTACAAAAATCATATTTACACGGAAATCAATCTACCAAAATAGTTCAAGCCTTGCAAATTCTTTAATTCACAACAATATCATGTCATTTCATAACCAAATCTCCAACCTTGTGCAGCCACAACATTGTGCAGAGGCAAGAGAGACTGTATGCATCCAAGCTCTCCCAAAATCAACACAAATTTCACAAATCTTCTTCTTCTTTTTTGGGGTCAATGCTATAACACAAAAATCATTTCTCAATCTGATAAATTTAACATTTTCAATCCATTTTTGTCTAGTTCTCGATTTTCAAGCAAAGAAGAAGATGAAGACGATAGCAAAAGAGAACTAAACAAAACAAAAGAAATCCTATAAACGAGAGAGAGAGCGACTCGGTTTGGTTCGGTTTATTTTAACGTGATTTTGATTTGGTTTTCTGATATAGATTCGGTTTGGTTTTAGATATATAAATATCAAGTAAAGCCCTAACTTGTGTTGCAAACTTTCTCGAACGATGAAGATGAAGACGACGATATCGGATCTTCCGCCGGAATTGGTAGAGGACATACTTTCAAAGGTTCCATTGACATCTCTGAGCGCAGTGCGATGTACATCGAAACAATGGAACGCTTTATCGAATAGTTTGTAAAGCAGAAGCAAAGCATCAGTTGTTGGGGTTTATGATGAATGGTTTTAGGGTTTGGTCAGTGAGATTCGATCTCCAAAGCGACGAAAATGGCGGTGATTCATCTTTTAAGCAAATAGGTAAACTCGATCAATTTAATATCAGTAGAGTGTTTCATTGCGACGGGTGATCCATGACCAGGTTAGTGTTAGTGTTGTGGCTTGGAACCCGTATTTGGGGCAAACTAGGTTGATCGAATGCTTTTCATATTAACAAGTTGGGTCTCGGTTATGCTATAAGATATTGAGGTTTATAGATATTGGTAAACCCCGAATTGTCGAGTATGAACTCTATGATTTTGATTCTGATTCATGGAGGGTTCTTGACGTGGATCTCGGAGAATCGAGCAGAGTTGGTCGTCCAATTGTCTGCTCTTACGTTCCAAGTTTAGTGTAAATCGAGTAACAAAGGAAAAGAGAAGAAGAATCTACTACTATCAACTACTAGTCCCACCTACAGTAATACCTTGTTTCCTTTTGCAATGTGCTGTGAACAAGGCTAGTCAATTACTATTATTACTTTCCTAGTTTCTATCTGATACGTTTGAGCAGACTCACCCACCTGTGATTTACCAATATCGCAGGCGTAAGAATAGTCAACTGGGCAGGACCCACTAGGCCCACTAAGATCTTCCTCGGATCAAAGAATAAAGCGGCTTCTAGAAGGATGGGACACGTCACAAAGGAAGAAGCAGGAGGAGAGTGTGAGTAGAGGGTATTTAACAGAGTTTGTTGCAACTTATTTTGGGGTATCTAGAAATTGGATCAAGTGAGAGAGGGGAGAGGAAACCCCTAGAATATTTCCTGTTTGTATACATTCTGGGAATTTGAGTAATAAAGCTTGATCGTATTATCTTAAATTACAGAGTTTACAAACGTTTTCTTATCAGTGGTATCAGAGCTCATTTTCCGATCAAAGGGAAAATGGGTCCTAAACCAGATCAATGTTTGGTTGCGATGGAGACTAAGGTTAGCGATCTACAGAACGAGTTGAATGCGTTGAAAATCACCTCGGAGAAAAACATGAGTGTCCTTGAGCGAATCGAGAGGAGAATCGTGGAGGTGTCGGTGAATCAAAAACGCGAGAGGCAAGCTTCTCCGGTGGGCGTGCCGGAGGGATCACCACAGACCAGCCCCACCTCTGGCCATCGCTCGGGCAAAGAGGTAGTGGGGGAAACGTCGATCCACAGAGAGAACTCGCGAACGAGAAATACCGGCGGAAGCAACACGGAGGAAGCGTTTCTCCAACAGGTCTGGAAACCGCCTGCATCGCACAACGAACCGATGACAAGGCGTTTGGAGTTACCGCTTTTCAATGGAGACAACGCGGAGGGTTGGGTCATGCGAGTGGAACAGTATTTCGAGCTGGGAAATTTCTCGGAGGATCAGAAGTTGCAGGCAGTGAGGGTCTGTTTTGATGATGAGGCTCTGGCGTGGTATCGGTGGGAAAGAGATCGGAACCCTTTTCTCAACTGGGTTCAGCTGAAACATCGGGTACTTGAGCAGTTTTCAAGCGGTGATGAATCGAGCGCCGGTGAGCGATTGTTGACACTGCGACAGAGCGGATCCGTTAAGGAATACTGCCGCGATTTCATCGCGTTAGCAACCAACGTGCCGGAGATCCAAGAAGCCGTGCTGGAGATGGCGTTTATGAACGGACTCAAGCCGAGGATTCGGGTTCGCGTCAAGACATTAGAGCCACGACACCTGAAGAAGATGATGAACGTGGCTAAGCGAGTTGAAGATTGGGATCTCGGCGAGGAAGGTAACCCGGCGTCGTTGCAGGGGGGAGGCCCACGAGGAAGCAGATCGGGTCAACAAGTTTCTCAAGGCCCAAAACACAGCAACGGGCCCAACCAAATCAGGCCCCCGTTGGCACCAGACAAAACCACGACGACGACGTTTCGGGGAGAGGATAGGCGAAGCCCTAATTCGCACAACAGGGTGAAGGCTCCATTTCGTCGCCTCACGCCGGAGGAGATCGCATCCCGCAAGGCGAATAACCTGTGTTTCCGGTGTGATGAGAGCTGGCACCGTCGACATCTCTGCCCAAAGAAAGAGCTCCACCTGCTCGTGGTTTTGGCGGATGGAAGTGAACGCGAGTGGGGGGAATTCGAGGAGGCGTTGAGCGAGGATGAAGACTCGGGAGTAGCCGGAGTGGCGGAGTTATCCCTCAACTCTTTGGTGGGTATTTCTTCTCCTCGCACCATGAAGCTCAAGGGGACGATACAATCGGAGGAAGTGGTGGTGATGATTGACAGCGGAGCAACGCATAATTTCATTTCGGAGGGGTTGGTTCGCCGGTTGGGGTTGAACACGGAGAAGACCAGTGGTTATGGAGTAGTCACGGGTACCGGGATAACAGTTCAAGGGCAAGGAATATGTAAGGCCGTGGAGTTGCAGCTCCAAGATCTCACGATCGTGACCAGTTTTCTTCCATTGGAGTTGGGAAACGCGGATGTTATCTTGGGTATTCAATGGCTCGAGACATTGGGAGACATGAGGGTGAATTGGAAACTACAATGGGTGAAGTTCCGGGTTGCGGGAGAAGAAGTATGGCTCAAAGGAGACCCGGGGTTATGTTGCTCCGCGATATCAATGAAGGGTTTGTGGAAGGCTCTGGAAAGACAGGGAGAATGAATGGTGATTGAGTATGGGGGGTTACACACAACAGAGACGGAAGTGGAAGCTCATACACCACCAAGGCTCAGAGAGGTGCTAGGCAAGTATCAAGCAGTGTTTGCGGAGCCACAAAGGTTGCCTCCTTCAAGGGGACGCGAGCATACGATCAACTTGGAACCAGATGCAAGGCCAGTGAGTGTTAGGCCTTTCCGATACCCGCAGGTTCAGAAAGAGGAGATTGAGAAGCAGGTCAGAGCTATGCTCGCGGCGGGGATCATTAAGGAGAGCACCAGCCCTTTTTCGAGTCCGGTTCTGCTTGTTCGAAAGAAAGATGGTAGTTGGTGATTCTATGTGGATTACCGAGCTCTGAACAAGGTGACAGTGGGTGACAGCTACCCGATACCAATGATTGATCAGTTACTCGACGAGTTACATGGAGCCGCAGTCTTCTCAAAACTGGATTTGAGGTCAGGGTATCATCAAATCTTGGTCAAGGCAGACGATGTACCGAAAATGGCATTCAGGACGCATGATGGACATTACGAGTTCTTGGTAATGCCGTTTGGGCTCACTAATGCTCCAGCAACATTTCAGGCGCTCATGAATGACATCTTCAGGCAGTACCTGCGGTGGTTTGTTCTGGTATTTTTTGATGATATACTGGTGTACAGCAAGATCGAATCCGAGCACGAGGAACACTTGCGCAGAGTGCTGCAGGTGTTAAGAGAGAATCAATTGTATGCAAATAAGAAGAAATATCAGTTTGGGCGCCCCGTGATAGAGTATTTGGGACATGTAATATCCGCAGACGGTGTAGCGGCTGACCCGAGTAAGATCCAGGCTATGCAAGAGTGGCCAGAACCCAGGAATGTGAAGGCGTTGAGAGGATTCTTAGGGCTCACGGGGTACTATCGCAAATTCGTCAAAGGGTACGGAACCATTGCTAAACCACTTACTGCATTGCTCAAGAAAGACCAGTTTGAGTGGGGTGAGGCGGCCAGCTCAGCTTTTCAAGCGCTCAAACTTGCTATGGTGACAGTTCCTGTGTTAGCTATGGCAAATTTTTCCACTCTTTTTGTGGTGGAGTCAGACGCATCAGGCATCGGGCTGGGAGCCGTTCTTATGCAAGAACAACGACCCGTGGCCTACTATAGCCAAGCTCTGACGGACCAACAGAGGCTGAAATCGGTATATGAGAGGGAGTTAATGGCTATCGTGTTTGCTATTCAGAGGTGGAGGCATTACCTATTGGGAAGGAAATTTCTCGTCCGGACAGATCAAAAGAGCCTCAAGTTTTTACTAGAGCAGCGCGAGATCAATTTGGAATATCAAAAATGGTTGACAAAGATACTGGGGTTTGATTTTGATATCCAATACAAACCTGGCTTGGAGAATCGAGCCGCAGACGCACTGTCCAGGATTGAAGCGACTCCGCAGCTGTTCGCTTTATCCATACCCAAGGTACTTCAACTGGAGGAGATTGGCACTGAGATAGACAGAGATCAGGAGTTGAGGCAGATCAAGGAGGATCTCTTACGGGATCCTAAGTCTCATGTGGACTTTACCGTAGTACAAGGAAGACTCTTAAGACAACAGAAGCTTGTCATTCCGAGGTCATCTCACTTGGTCGCTGTGATCCTTAAGGAGTTTCATGACGGGAAGGTAGGCGGTCACGGGGGCGTTCTGAAGACGCAGAAGCGGATTGGGGCATTGTTCTATTGGAGGGGCATGATGTCCGATATCCGTACTCATGTGGCTACTTGCCAAGTGTGTCAACGCCATAAATACTCCACCTTGGCACCAGCGGGGTTACTTCAACCCTTACCTATACCGGAACAGATCTGGGAGGACATCTCGATGGATTTTGTGGAGGGGCTTCCAAAGTCGGAAGGAATGGATGTGGTGATGGTAGTGGTGGATCGGTTAACAAAATATGCCCATTTCTTGGGTCTTAAGCACCCCTTTGGCGCGCCAACTGTGGCGCTGGTTTTTATGAAGGAAGTGGTAAGGTTACATGGGTTTCCCAAGTCCATTGTGTCAGACAGGGATAGGGTGTTTATTGGCAACTTCTGGACGGAGCTGTTCAGGTTAGCCGGAACTTCCCTCTGTTTCAGTACCCCTTATTACCCACAGACAGATGGACAAACAGAGGTCACCAACCGCGGGATGGAGACTTTTTTGCGGTGCTACTCTAGTGACAAGCCACGCACATGGGCCAAGTACTTACCTTGGGCAGAATTGAGCTATAACACCTCTTATCACTCCACCATACAGATGACCCCTTTCCGAGCAGTCTATGGGAGGGATCCTCCAGCTCTGGTGAAGTTTGAAACTGGTTCTACGGCCAATGCAGATTTGGAGAGCCAGCTCAAGGAGAGGGATCTCATGCTGGGACTTATACAGCAGAATATGCAGAAGGCTCAGCAAATGATGAAGCAGCAGGCTGATGCACATCGCAGGGAGGTGGAATTCGCAGTGGGGGACTGGGTTTTTCTCAAACTACGGCCCTATAGGCAGTTGTCCTTGGCTAGGTGAGTCAATGAAAAGCTGGCAGCCCGCTTCTATGGTCCTTATGAGGTGGAAGCTAAAGTTGGGGCAGTGTCCTAACGCCTCAAATTGCCTTCTGGGTCAAAGGTTCATCCCACCTTTCACGTGTCACAACTCAAGGCAGCGTTGGGCAGTAGCTTGACTCCAGTTTCTCTCCCTCCTCAACTGAATGCAGATGGAGTATTGGAGGCAGAACCAGAAGCGTTTCTTGCAGAAAGGGTCAACGCAATCTCGGGACAAGAAGAAGTGCTCATCAAATGGAAAGGGTTGCCTGATTGTGACAATACTTGGGAGTGGAAGGGAGTGATTCAACATCAGTTTCCAACATTTAACCTTGAGGACAAGGTTCATTTTAAAGGGGAAGGTATTGATACGTTTGAGCAGACTCACCCACCTGTGATTTACCAATATCGCAGGCGTAAGAATAGTCAACTGGGCAGGACCCACTAGGCCCACTAAGATCTTCCTCGGATCAAAGAATAAAGCGGCTTCTAGAAGGATGGGACACGTCACAAAGGAAGAAGCAGGAGGAGAGTGTGAGTAGAGGGTATTTAACAGAGTTTGTTGCAACTTATTTTGGGGTATCTAGAAATTGGATCAAGTGAGAGAGGGGAGAGGAAACCCCTAGAATATTTCCTGTTTGTATACATTCTGGGAATTTGAGTAATAAAGCTTGATCGTATTATCTTAAATTACAGAGTTTACAAACGTTTTCTTATCACTATCTTGTTACGCAGACAAACCGTTTGAATATGAATTTCTTTTTCGTATAGTGTGAAGCCAAATACAAATAGACACAACGTTACATTATTTCATTGTAAATGTTTTGGATACATTTGGGTTACACCAGGTGCACATATAACTCGTGGAAGACAATGCTCTTCCTCTCTATGACATGAACAAAACAAATGACAAATACATATTCCGTCTCAACACTTCTATAAGTTCTCTGTCCGAATGCATCTCAAATCTTTGTCAAAAGTAAAGATTTTCCCTGGCACCAATTCGGTAGCTGCAGAGATTCCTCTGTACACTATTCTGGTCGATACAATCTGTTCCGACCAAAGACCAAACTCCACAAGGTTCCCTTCACTCCACCTTATACTAACCGTCACACCGCCCCGTGCCCTTAGCCCTTTCGCATAACCGTTAGGCCACTTATCCGTTGGAAGCGCCGGGAGTAAATACAGATCCTTTGTCGTGCTCTGCACTAACATTTCCGCTACTGCTGCTGAGAATCTGCCAAGATAAGAAAAACTCATGTATATATAAGTTTTGACTAGTCATCAAATTGTTTTGATTGGTTATATGAACTGATGACTTTCTGTAATGATTTAGTACATTGATATGTAAATGTAAACATTTCACATATCTTAAAGGTTTAGTGTTACAATAAACTGTCCTGACTTACCCAAAGTTGGCATCGATCTGGAACGGCGGATGTGCAGTGAACATGTTACTATAGAGTCCTCCTTCATAGTTACGTTCGTTTAATGGATCCACCAGATCAAAAATATGTGTAACCATTCGATACGCGTGCTCGCTATTGTGAAGCCTTGCCCACAAGGCGGCTTTCCAAGTGGTAGACCACCCTGGACCTTCCTCTCCTGCATCAATCAGTTCAATATTACATATTGCTCCAACCAAGTCAATGGCATTGCGGAATGGGAATGGGAAAGAATTACACATACCTCTTTTCTTAAGTGTTACTTCCACGGCTTTCGCAAGTTCTGGAGACTTCTCAAGTGTGATTGTGTGACCCGGGAAGAGGCCAAAGAGATGTGAAACATGTCTATGATGTACCTCTGGGTCCTCAAAGTCTTCTGCCCATTCCATTATAGAACCATCCTTTGCTATTCTAGTGGGTGGAAGATTTGCTTGAGCAGCAATGACTTTTCCGATAAGAGTGTCATTCGTTTTTCCCAATACCTGTTGATAAGCAAGAAGAAAGAAACTCAGTATCGAAAGGTGATATGATTTCTTTTCGTTGTTTATGTCGCTTTATTCTTCAGTCTTGTTACCTCTGAAGCGGAAACAATAGCAGAGAAGACTTCTTTTACAATAGCAATGTCCATGGTTGATGAGTAGCTAACACTAGCAGGTTTGCCATCTGGAGCAGTGAACATATGCTCAGGGGAAGTCGATGGATTCGTCTGGAGATATCCGTTTTTGCCTTTGATCAGCCAGTCCAAAAGAAACGACGTACACCCTTCCAACAACGCATATGCCTTCTTTCCAAGAAATTCCTAGAAAATGAATCAAAAGTAAAGGCTGAGACATAGTACCGGTTAAAGAAACTTTTTTGAAATCAGAAAAGACCTTACCTTGTCCATTGTGTATGTATAATGCTCCCACGCATGAGTGCAGAGCCAAGCTCCACCCATGGGCCAAAGAGCCCACACCGCCTCACCTCTATCCGGTGAAGTTTTTGCCCATATGTCTGATACTTGATGTGCCACCCAACCACTTGCTCCGTAGTTCACCTATACGGCGCATCAAAATGATTTTTAGACTAATGCCTCTAGAGATGAAACACAATTGCATCATACATAAGAAGTTATTGATCTTGATACACTGAACAAGTTAACACTGTAAGGATCATCAATACAAAAAGGAAAGGAACTTACTTGTGCTGTCTTGCGGCCATTGATTGCTAAAGCAGACATATAATCAAACAATGGTTCCTGGCATTCCCGGATATTACCAGGAAGAGAATGCCAATAGTTCATCTGGAGATTAATGTTCAGGTGAGGAGCACCACTGCAAATACATGATAAGAAGATGAAGGGAGTTAGTGACACAACAAAGTGATGAAATTTCAAGAAAATGAAGAAAAAGCGAAAAAAACGCACTCCCATGGCGGATGAATGTCCCTGTTCCATATACCCTGCAAGTTAGCCACCTGAGTTCCGGGTCTTGAAGAAGATATAAGAAGGTATCTACCATACTGGAATAGAAGTTCCACCAATGAAGGGTCTTCATCGGTTTTAAATGATCGGACCCGTTCAGCGGTTGAAGCTACTTGTTGCACTGTTTTATTACCAGAGCTGCCAGAAAGTTGCAAAGAGACTCGGTTGAAAAGTTTCTGATAATCTCCCAAATGACGAGCATAAAGATCAGTGTATGCGTATTTCTGTATTGAACTGATTTTGTTAATGCTTTCTTTTGCAGGATCTCTCTTAGAATCAACAGGCATCATGAAAGGCCCTTCAAAGTTAGATGAAGCCGCCAGAAGCAGAACCGCCCAGTCCGCATTTTCAACGCTTAGTTTCTTGCCACCTAAGGAAGACACAGAGCCACCATTGCTTACCCTTACTTCAAGAATGGCAGCAAACTGCAATCCTTTGTGATCATCATACGGCATATTTGTCGCGTTGATACTTTTCTTCAAGTTCACAGGAAGACGCTTAGGGCGACAACTTCCTTTCATCAGAATCTGATTCGTTTTGGGATTTGTCTCCGAATGATGATGCAATTCGCTGTCGAAAGATACCTTAAAAGACAAACACCCCGGTTTGCTTGCAGAGATCTTGGCTACTATCACTTGATCCGGATTAGAAGCGAAAAACTCCCGCGAGAACTCCACAGCCCCAACCGAATAGCTTACTTTAGCCACTGCTGTTTCCAAATCAAGCTCACGGCGATAAGAATCTTGAGTGTACTTACGATGCGAACTATCAAACTCTAAATTCAAATCTCCCACTAGCTGATAAACCTTTTAAAGAAACCAAAAACAAAAGGATTAATCTTTACACATCAAGAACTGAAAACAAAAACAAACATTTTCACCAAAAGAATCAAAACATACATCAGAAGGATGGCCTGATAATTTGACAGCTTCTGAAGTAGCTTCTGCATATTTTCTTTCATCAACAAGCCTCCTAACTTCTGCTAATGCTTCCGGTGCATTCGGGTTCGTGTAATCCGCCGGAACTCCAGTCCAAATTGTGTCCTCTATAAACCAAAACCCATTGAAACTTTAACACTTCAGATCCACAACAAGTCACAGCAAAAAAAACTCCTTAATGTTCAATATAACACAAGTGCAGAATCCAAGATTCAAAGAATGCATTTTTATAGTAAAAGTGTTCGCCTTTACAAGTAAAGAAAGAGATTCATGTCGATTCAAGCATAAATAATCAAATCCCCTGTTCTATTGCTTACACTACCAAAATAGTTTATGTTCCGACAAACAAGACTAATGAACAGAATCTGAACATAGCAGAAACTGTATAGATTGCATTTATTACCTAAACCCCAAACTGAAAGACACTACTAGAATGAAGACAAGACAAGAAGGGAAGGGAAGAGAAGAAGAAGAAGCAAACACAAAAACGACGACGTTTTAAACGTTTACCATTGATGTTGAGAGTTTCGGAGGAGACACCGCCCCAGATCGTAGCTCCGAGACGGCCATTTCCGATGGGAATAGCGTCGGTCCAATTCCGAGAAGGCCCACCAAATTTCAGCTTTAGAGGCTTCGAGAGATCTTGGCCGTTCATCAATGGTGGCACCGGAATCCTACCTCCATCGACACATGTTGTTATGATACTGAGTAGAAAAGTGAAATGGACGAAGAAGCTCGACTTCTCCGCCATTAATGCTCTCCAAGAGAGTTGCTTTCACTACAGAAGAGAGAGAGAAAGAGAGAGTCTGTGGTTTTTTTAGTGTTGAAAACAGAGAGAGGGAGAGATAATCTTCGCATTGTCCTCGAGAGATGGAAATTTAAACGCGTTTTTTTCAATTATTTAAACGCCTGTTTTTTTTCCGATCAATCAAACTATTAGCTCCATCTAATTTTATGACCACTAATTAATTACTAAAACAAGAATCATACTTAAGACAATAGTATGATATTTTTCTAAAAAAAATTATAATACATGTCTCTTTTTAGTATATATAGAGTTGAAGCCAAAAAAAAAAAAAAAAAAAGATAAGAGTTGAGTTGAGTCAATAATTGACGTTTTTATTTATGTATATTAAACCACAAAAAAATTTTCATTACACGTATTTATGATATATATATATATATATATATATATATATATATATATTCTCTTTGTTAAAAAATTTCATGTTATGCTAGTATTTTTGTGTCAAAAAAGTGTTTTTTTAATGATTATAGTGAAATTTTGATAAGAAATTTTTATTTTTCTCTGAATTTAGTTTAGTGATAAGTAAAATATTATTGAAGTTCCAAAAATGAATTTTGTTTTGTAAGGACATAATTAAAAACCAAGTTTGGAATGGAAGGAATGATAATTACAAACCAATTTTGAAATGGAAGGAATGATAATTACAAACCATTACAACTCATTTATTACTAGCAAATGATTCCAACCCAAATAACGAGACCACAAGTGCAGATAAAGAATCGAACGTGTCGAATGTTACCAAATAAGTCCATAACTATGATCCAAGAAAGGAATTTGTCCAATCAATACATCAACCATTTCTTGGTGAAGATAACGAGGATGAAGAATATTCTTGCTCAACCAAATTTTTAAACCATGATAACATTACGAATTTACGAATGAGAAGACCATACTACTAACCATACTTTGGGAGCATTTAATATATTTTAATCACCGACTTTCGTTATCAATTACTATTTTTTTTTTCTAAAAGATAAATATCATTATAAAATAAAATTAGATTACAAAACTGAAATCTAAAATCTACGCTACCTCGGCAAAAAAAAAGTAAACACAAGGTAGTGTATATTATGGTATTGGGAACCATAGATTTGGGAAAGATAAGCCACAAATGATCTAAGCCATAGTTGCATGATGTTCCTCAAATTCTTCCTCTTTCTTCTTGCAGAAATGTCGTTGTGGACCTCCCTTTCAATGATAGATGACGCTCACCGGGATAGAAACGTTGTTGTGAAGAACGTTATTCCGCTGCTTCCATAGATTAAAATTGTAGCCTGAACCGCTAGCTTTCTGAGAGTAGTAAGGGCTCTGGGAGTGTCTTCTTTGATCCAAGAAAGAAGTTCCGACCAATTAGCAAACAAAGCTGGTGGCGGATTCATAACTGATAACGCAAGCTTCCAAACAGCCATACTGAACTCACAATGCAAAAGTAGATTGTAGGGGTCATATTTCACCCCTGTGAGATCGATATAGCGACGAGATCGACTCCGCAATATCCTGACGAAATCACGACGAATCTACGAAGGCTCAGCCTGAATCTGGACCCAAAATGACATTAAGCCCATGAACAAAATGGGCTTAATAGAATAATGGGCCTAAATTAGATTTATTGTTTAATGGGCCAGATTTATTTTATTAGCTGGCCCATTTTAGATGATTTCACTATATATAGCTCTTCATTTCACCCAAAAGGGGGATTGAAATTCATAAGCAAAAACTCTTGTAACAGCTTTCTCGACAGCTAATAAAAACTCTCTTGAGATCTTTGTGTTTACTTGCTTTCGACAGAGCTTTACAAACCCTAAAGAATCGCTTAGATTCTAATTGTGAGATTCGACCACCACATAGATGGTCTCTGGTTTCCTCAAACCTTGAACATAAACAACAATCTGTTGGAATACTCATACCCCAGAAAGCAAGTCTATTCCTAGTTGACAACCTGTTATAGTTAGCAACCCACATTGTAAAAAAATACATAGAAATGCCTCCTTTGAACCAAATCAAATCTGACCAATCCTTTGTATCCGACCTTGGCCTCATTGCCTCCCAAGTTTTAGCCGCAGAAAACTCCGTACTACAATCTCCATTTGTATTCCATTCATAGTAATCATTTGGAGAGGTAGGACTAATTTATCTAAGAAAATTGTAATCTATTTAACACTTATGGTTCGCAACCGTTTTGTTTAGGTTGAAGAGAAAAGATAGAGGAAGATTTATATATAGACTATAGCCATCTCATCGATGAATTAGTTTGTCGAAGATATTGATTGATCTCATGCATGTGGTATTTATGATTTCCTCTAACGATATGAAGTAAAATAATATAAAACAAAGAGGTTTCTTTCAACACGCAAACACCTACGATGACTAACAACATGGAAAAATCTATCGGAAGATCCGAGGACGGATTAAAATCTAATGCAGCCTAGCTAGAATTGTTATACTCATGTATTATTCCTAAACATACTACATTTTAATACTTTATATATTAATAAGATTGAGATGTTATGATTTTTGGGAATTTTTAGGTTTTGTTATAATATTTAGGTTTTAAAGTTTGCATAATTTTTTTTTTTTGAATAATAGAGAGTTGAATTCTATTTTTTCATCTTGCACATTCGTTACACTTGATAAGAAAAACATTCGTCTTATCAAATTAACAAAACAAAAAGTTGGTTATTCGTATTATAATTTGTTAGAGTTTTTTTTTTCCCTTTTTGAATTGAATGTAATTGTATTCAAACCTAAAAAAAATGTTTTTACATTAGGTATTGAGATTTTGATTTAAATAGAAATTTAGTCTCATCCTCTACTAGACGATCTATATATGATGAGCTACGTGCGAACCAAAACTCCAAGCCTCCGTCGTCAAGCTTTAGGTGCTGTGCCTCGAAGAGATTTTTCTCAAACTTTTTTTTTTTTTTTTTTTTCCTAAAAATATTTCCTTTATTAATTTCCCAAAATAGGCAACATTTAAAATTACAACCAGCTGGAATGAAACTAAAGATAAGAATTACATATCAATATAGCTTAGAACAACTCATGAAACAACAATTTGATCAAGATAATCTGGAAGGAAAGGAACTAACCTTAGAATTGAATGTACCGGAACCATGTTAACAAATATGACTCAGAATTTGACGGGTTCAAGATAGCAGATGGTTGGATTAGCCGACCAACACCGTCTTTAGCTAGACCAGCAAGCTTTGCTCGAAGGAGAAGCTGAATCTCTTTGACAACTGCTTGTTGCGTCTTCATCTGTGAGGAGTGGAGCCTGTAATTACGCTCCTTCCAAATATAATACACCACTGCATGAAAAATGAGTTTCACAATTGATTTGAGCTTTTTGTTTCTAGTTGAAGATTGTACCCAGGAAACAATATCCTCAAAGAGCACCGGAGGAGAAAGTTCCGGATGGTTAAAAAAGGCCGTCCAGACCTCATTTGAATAACTGCAATTGAAAAAGAGATGCCCTCTTGATTCCGATGCTGAGGCGCACAGGAGGCAACCAGGTGGAATATCAAGTCCCCATCCTCTTAAACGATCACGAGTAGTCAGCCTATCACGCATTGTTATCCAAAGCATAAAAGCATGCTTAGGAATCCGCTGCTTAAACCAAACTGAGCTGAACCATGATACACTAGGAGATGGCGGATGTAAAGAGAGCCAAGTCTTAGAGGATGAAAACACACCTGGAGGATCCAATAAAGAATTTTTCCAGAGATATAAATCATCTTCAGTAGAGAAAAGAGGAGTAGTTGGAATGCAAGATCTAAGCAATACCAAAATAGGATGCCTTCCTCTAGACCTCAACCAAGAATCAGTTTCAAGAGCCTGAAAAACCGATGATGCAGATGAAATTCCAGTAACTCGAGGACCATTAGAACCTGTAATGTCAATTAAGGGACCAAGCGTTGTCCAATTATCATGCCAGAAGAGACATCTCCTTCCCGATGCTACCTGACAAGATAAATAAGGCTGAGCCAAAGTCCTCAACTTCATCAACCGTCTCCAAATCCAACTACCCACATTCTGAAAATCAGCAGTCCAAAACATTCTTTCTGCAATCATATTCATATTATAATTTGTTAGAGCTTAATTTTTCTCGAACTTCTCTTCTATCACTTAATACAAATACATCAAAATGTCTTGATGCATCTTCTCTGCGGACCCGAAGATAAAGTCAACTAAAAAATTCAATGGTTTTGTGGTACTAGGCCATCGGATATCCGGAAAAAATGAAAAAATGCAGTATTTGTGATTTGATTTGTTTTTTATGGATATCTAATTTTACGATTTGTTTTGCTTCGAAAAATTTCTGATATCTGAGATGACGGATATCCAAAAATTTTCTGGATATTTGTGGATATCCGGATCTTCGCGGATATCTGTTTTAAACAAAAAAAAATTAAAACACCATAATACTTTTTTCAGAAAAAAAGTTTTAATATAAGGTTTAAACCAATCAATCAATAAATATCTGAAATGGGTCTAATTTTATTCGATAAATTGTTTAAAAAATGAAAAGTAAAAGATTAAAACGGTGAAAAATGAAATATATATTTTTTATCCGTATTTTACATATATATACATATAATATGGTAAATTTATAATTAAAAAATATAATTCAAATAAAGTTAGTATCTATCTATTTTTACTATAAATATATTTAAAAGTCAAAAATATAAATATACATTATAAATTTACCATATTATATGTATATATATATGTAAAATACGGATCGGATCGGATATTCAGATTTTTAAAACTAGTATTTGTGATTTGCTTCGGTTTTAACGGATACTAAATTTTACTATTTGATTCGCTTTCATTCAAAACAGATATCCAGATTTTTTGGATCGGATCGAAACGAATATCGAATCAGATCAAATATAATGGATAATTTGCCCAGCCATACGCAGTCGGGATCGTGGAAGTCGTGGACCACTAAAGTAAAGATCTCTAGTGAGTTGTTTCTTCTCTAGTTCTTTCTCCACTCTCTCTTTAGCTCTTATTATCCTTAACAACTATTTTTATTTTACTGCTTAAGTGTATGTTTAATCATATTTCTAAATAACTCTATTTTTTTTTCAACCATTAATTTTTATTTTTTCAAACTATATGACCCTTGAAATAAGCCATGTAATTTTTATTTTGCATTTTAAATACTCTTTAACAATAATAAAGAAGGACATGATTTTCCTACTAAGTTTATTATGATTACAACTTCAAGGTTCTCGTAATGCTGATTGGATATATTGACTGTTTTTGGAACTTCATTGGTATTTTATTGTTTTCGATCTTGCTCCGAAACAGAATATCGAACCTTGGTTTTGCAACTTCTGATATTAATTGTTGGGTCTAACAATTCACTGTTATTAAAGTTTTTGCTCACGTAGCTCTGTGTTGTGATGATTAATACAATAGTCATTCGTATGTATAGCCCACAATCTGTTTTTTTTTCTCTGAAAATAAACATACATAGGAAAATTGATTGTCACACCTTTGACAAAAAAAATTAGTGATGGTCTTTTCAAGTTGCTTCATGTGTGGACCAATCTTCAAATAGCTAATGCTCTCTCACCAAAAGCTTATACCGAAAATAGTTACGTCATCTCACACGCAAGATTGATGTGTGAATTTCTTCTTCCCATCTTTTAAGGGATATCTTAACATGCTTATGGCACTATTGCAATTATTGAACATTTGAGTTTGTTAGGATGTCTACAAGTACAAGTACACCAGTTTATCATTTATACAATTCTAGTAAATAAATTACATTTTCTCTTATATCTACACGAAGACAAGCTTTTTCCATATTCCTTTTTATGTTAGTTATCTCTATATTGTTGTACATTTGAGTTTGGAATTTTAATTTTGGCGAATGGTATTTTGAGAAAACTCATATATACTTATTTGTAAAACCTTACACGATATACTTTATAGAAAAAAATATATAAGTGCAATTCCATTACCATGCATCGAATTGAATCTTATGCTTGATTAAAGAGGAATCATCGCATAAAAACCAAACACTCAGAAATTCTTCTTAAAGAGATCCAATACACAGAGAAAAGATAGATGAGTTTTACATATTTGGACCGACCAAGTACGATATATAAAAACCAATCTATACGTCTCTCTATCTTCGTATCATAAGTTTATAACGATGAATAAAATCATATATCGATCTCAACTGGATATTTGTGTAGACAATCTTCCCAAGGATTATTAGGGGAAGGCTTGACGTCACGAAGAGCCACCCAAACAGAACTATTACACTTAAAACCTGATCCTAATGCAATCTGCCAAATCCTATCTCCTTTCTTCATCCTTCCTTTGGCTTCTGTATAAGCCAACTCGTACCAAATAGAGCTCGACGAGGTATTACCAAACCTGTGTAAAGTCATTCTTGATGCTTCAACGTGTAAAGGAGAGAGATGAAGATTCTTCTCTAGCTCATCTATTAGTGCTCTACCACCCGCATGGATACAGAAATGCTCGAAAGCGAGCTTGAAATCCGGCATGTAATGCTTGATCTTGGGGTTGAAAAACTTCTTTTTAACGGACGTCACAAAGAAAAAAAGCTTCTCGCTTAGGGGAAGAACAAGTGGACCTAAAGTTGCGATATTGATCTTTAGGGTTCTTGCAGCTACCATAGGTAGATCCTTCGACAAGGAAACTCCGACTACGCCATCTTCATCCTCTTCTTGAGTCGCACATCCATAGGATAGGTCATCTCCTCCGGTATGGACCCTCACGGTATGAACGAGCTCGTATTTCGCGCGTTTTCGGTCTTTAGACAGGTTAGAAAGCAAAACTGCGGCGCCTCCTGTCCGGAACAAACAGTTTGTAACCAACATTGATTTGTTGTTACCTAAGTACAAATTTTGAGTGATGTTCTCCGTGCTGATCACAAGAGCATAAGTGTTTCTATGAACTTGTAACATGCTCTTAGCAACTTCTATAGCGATGACTCCAGCACTACACCCCATCCCACCAAGATTCAAGCTTTTAACATTATCCCTAAGTTTGTAGTTATTCACTATGATACTTGTTAACGAAGGAGTGGGATTGAAAGTGCTTGAATTCACCACTAATATACCTATATCACTCGGGCTAATCCCGGTGTTTCGAAACAAATTATCGACCGCTCCTAATATAACTTCTTCCGTCTCTTTACGTGATCCAGCCATCGTTTGTTCTAGCGGCAAACAATGAAGACCTTCCGGTATGTAGGTTTCTTGGCCAAGACCGGAACGTTCAAGAATCTTCTCGACGAAGTCCATCAAGTAATCGTTCTCATGTGTTTTTCCCCACGCGCCTGATTCTCGTATAACCCTTACGTGGTGCATGATCTTTTGGATACTGACTTTGAGATGAGACGGTGGTAGGTAGCAGCTGAAGTCAACGAGGTAAACGGGTTTGGGTCGGTTCATGATGTAAAGGGTCGACCCGAGAGGGAGAGAAATAGAGAATATGGTTAGAGATGTGAGGTTGCTTTGTAAGTAGAGGTAAAAGTTATGGAGATCTTGTGTGGAAAGAAGAGAAGCTTTCATGGCTATAACAGCTAAGAATGGGAGGAAACAGAGCTTGAAGCGATGGGTCATGAGGAAGTTGAAAAACATTTTTACGTTCTTCATTGGAGAATACATTTTAGTGATGTATATCCTCTGGTTTTTTTTCCTTTAAATTCTTGGTGTGGTCTTTGTTTTGTTCTGGCTTGTTTTACATTTATAGAGGTCCATAGATCGAGTAAGAGACGAGAGGAGTGAGAAGAAGAAGAGGAGGTTCTCATGCAATAAATGTATATCTTGAATGAATAAGCAAGAACATGATTTCTTTCTTGTGATTTTGTGTTATTTGGATAACGACCTAAACCAAGTTTTTCCTTTTCCGCTTCAAACGTTTTGTAGTTTGGTAATATGCGTAATCCAGCTACTCTAAACATTTTGATAACCTTTGATCCGGCGCCAACTTTAAGAAAAATCTTAAAACCGAAAAAATGACGAAACATGCATGATCGATCAACTACAGAATAGATCGCATGGAGGAAGTTATATAATCCGACCCCACAAGTTAGATTATCCGGCAAACGATACCATATCGATCATGCATATGTAGTACTAAGACGACATAGAACCTCTCAAACATTGATCATTATGTAAAATTTACGTATCTATTTCAAATAAATAAAGACACGAATATCAATCATGGTGATCAAGTTGTTCATCTTTTTGGTTGAGTAAGATTTGAATTCTCTTTTCAATTTCATTTTGTTTTTAATTAGTGTATGTACTAAATTATCAAAATATCCCATTCTCACATGTCATAGATACTAGTTTGAATTTACTCATATCCAACATTTCGGTTAAGTTTTAACCATTGACCAAAGAAAAGAACAATACTTCGGTTAATAAATGCAAGTAAACAACCAACCACCCTTTTTACTCATATCCTTAAAATTCGCATCTATTTGCTTCAGAATTCAGAAAAAAAACAAAAACATTACTGTCAGGTAACAGGGGCTTGATTACCTTTCTTGTTACATATTGAAACCTCATCATATTCATAGCCTAAACAAATCTATCAATCTTGGTAATTTTTTTTTTCTAAGTAAAGAAACAAATAATTTCAAGCAAAGGATTTCCTCAACCTAAATATTTCCCTACATGATATAAGACATTGAATGTTATTTCATCTATATACAGTAAAATATTAAATTGATATGAATGGAGAAGTAGATACAAAGATCATTTAGGATATATGAATGGGCGCATCGCACAATAATTGTATTTTGATCATTTACATTCATTATTTAAAGCACGAATGGTGCGCAGATCTCAATGTCGAAGAGATGTGGTTGGGGAGAGAATCATATTTACGAGTTGTTAATTAATAAACAAACTATAAAAAATTACTTGTAGTGGGACGTGTGAGATAAATTATACTCAACTCTGTTTTTTAATATAAGATATTTAAAATTTTTGTACTTCTTTTAAAAAATTATTTAATTTTTCTTGTTTTTTGAAATAAAACATCATTTTTATTTACTCAAAACATTTTAACCAATAATAAATCAATCTGCAGAATTTAAAGAGCTAAAAACATTAAAAAAATTAATTAATGGTGAATTAAAAAGTAAAAACATCTTATATTAACAAACAAACAAAAACCGTTAAAACATTTTATATTGAAAAAATAGAGGGAGTACATATTATTATTCATGATTAAATTATAGATAATGTATTTAATCATAACAACTGACATGAGAAACTCGGTGAACCTTGAAAATTACGAGTTGTTCATTCCAAGGTCTTCCAAAAAAAAAAAAAAAAAACTCGGTGAAATCCCAGATATGGTGGAGGTTTGAAATCTAGTTATCATAAATACAAGATTGGTTACGGTAAAAAACAAAAATTCATGGTAAATTTATCTTTTAAATAAATACTAAAAAATTCCCTAGAAGTTAGAAATTATAGTAAATTTTGCCAACTAATTCTGGTTTTAGATTTGGAGAATTATGGTGACTGTACAGCTGGTGTGGTCCATTTCGAGAAATCGAGGACTCTTTGTTGTAATTTGGTGTCACCGTAATTAAGGCAATATTTGGTTGCTTGTAATATCCACACGATAATGAGATTAGTTACGGAAATGCAAAAAAAAAATAAAAGAGAAAATTGAAAAAAAAGAATTTTTTTTTTTTTTATTTTGTCTATCTATATCTTTATTATTTAAGTTTAGTAATATATACTTTAATTTAGTAAAATCCATGTCTTTAATCATAAATATTAGATTTAATCATATTTTAGAGAGTAATTTACAATAATATTTATTGGTTTAGTTGGTTGCTGAGTTAAAATTTTTTTATTGATGTCTCAAGTTCGAGACTTCATTATCTTTTTTGTTTTAATTATTTTTATTTAATCAATAAAAATATTTTTTTAAGAGAAAAAGAACCAAGCAGCAACCTCGTAAATCATGAATTCTAATTCGGTAATGAATCGTTAAGAAACTAACACAAATTGGTTTGCAATTTTGATAAATTCCCGAACCATAAAAAAAACCAACACAAATTGGTTTTCTGTTTGTTTAACAACATGCTGTTGTTAACAAAACAATAATAACATTCTTAATAATTTTGTCATATTTTTTTTAAGTTTTACTAATGACTTTTTTTAAAACATTTCCTAATTATTTATGGAGACTTTTTGAATCATTAATCCTTTTAAGAGGTAACTAATTGCGTTTACTCTACGTTTACTTATAGGTCTACTTTTATACTGCAAATCTTTAATCACATATACTTGGTACAGTAAAACCTCATAAATTAATACTCTATAAATTACTAATCACCATAGATTAATAAATTTTCCCGCTCCCGAGACGGGCCAATGTAAAAATTAACAAAATTCGATAAGATGATAAGATAATAATTTTTTTGAAATTCCAACGTAAAATATGGTCCCAATAATAGTGTGAATTAATAATGATGTATAATTATGTATATTAATTTGGCTTTAGTATTTTTTATTTTATTTGTTACATCTAAAAAAACTTTTATGATTGTTTTCTCGATATCCAAAACTTGTGAAAAATTATAGACGCGATAAATGATTATGAACACACATAACTATTTTCAAATGTATCATAATATATATCATAGAGTTGTTCATAATCATGTTTTTTCTATCGTTTGTACTTAATAATGTATTAATTTTAGATGGATAGTATATTATGATGTTAACATTCATTCTATTGTAATAACCAAAAGTATAAATCAGAATCTTGAGTTAATATATATCACTTTTACAAATGAATTTAATTAAAATTTTTAATATAATTTCATTTGACTTTTTTTAAAAAGAAAATCTTGCCTAAAACATATATTTCTCTATAAATTAAAATTTATCGATTAATTTATAACTCTCTCAATTAATAAATTTTCAAAGTCCCAACATTATTAATTTATAGAGGTTTTACTGTATATGTACACTATGCATTAGTTAGATACATTTGATCATGTTCAAGTTTTAAACACATGAAGAGAAAGAAAATTCATCAGAAAAACGTTAGAGTATATAGAAGAGAAATCAATAATTTACTGAATTCTAAAAAGCAGAATACGTATTCTAAATTTTGCAGAATGTAATCAAACAATATATTCAATTTCCTAAACTGCTAGATTCATATAAAAGATTTCAAATATTTAGTTTCCTTAATTTCCTGAATTCTACAATAATTTTAGAAATGATTTTCTAAATTTTTTCAGAACATAGAGCAAATAGCAGAATACGTATACCGCTATTTTTAAAATTAACTTTAGTAGAAGATGTATTCTAGAGTTTGTTAACAAATATTAGAACACATATTCTAAATTTTGTAGAACATAGAGTAAAATGCAGATTACGTATTCTAAATCTGTCTTGCAAATTTCGTAGAATACATGTATTCTAATTTTTTTAGAACATGTACAATGTTTTAGATCGCATAATCTGAATGTTTTAGAATATGTATAAATGCAGAAAGTGTCTTCTGACTAAAGTAGAACACCTTTTATAAATTTATCGCTTAACAAACAACAATTGCCCATTTCATAGATAGTCTTATTCCTTTGTTTTTCACATGTTTCGCAAAAAAAATTTGGAAAAAATAATTTTTTAAATTTAAAAAGATAGTTTAGACATAAATGTAAATTTTCAAATAAAAGTATAGATGGACAAATTCAAAAAAAAAAAACGTTATTATAACCAATTTTCCCAAAAAAAAAAAAGAAGTCATGGCCAAAAATTTGAATTATGGTAATTAGATTAGTTTCTTAATTTCCAACTAATTAATTGTTTGATTTATTGCTTCCTCTTGTATGTTTACTTATTTTTCACTTGTAAGCTACTTGCGGAATTTTAAAATCGAAAAACATTAGCTTTCGAATACTCGATCCCTAAATACTATTGCGACATAGTAATTGACTTTTAAATTCGATCATACACTAGATGCAAATACAATTTCAAAGCAAAGTGTGTAAAGATAGTCATTATTAATCAATATGTTTATAATTTTCAAGTACTTTGAATTCATCTCAACTACACCTATGTTTTATTCGTGCTAACTTAATTTTCACAATGATCTTATATCTCCATTGAAATATTCAAATTTCTCATGTGATCATGAGTTTTCAGAGAACCCAAAGAAAGCCAAAATGGCAGCAAATATGTTTGAAGAGAGCAAAGCCTTAAGCACTGTCTTCTTTTTGGGTGTGTAAGGAGGATATCTAATATCCGAGTCAGCGACAAAGCTCCTGTAAAGAACTCCTTTCTTGTGGCTAAACGTATCATACGAGAATTTCCCGTGGTAAGCCCCGATCCCGCTCTCCCCGACCCCTCCAAATGGCAAATCTTTAACAGTTACCTGCAAAGAGAACAAACCATCTTAAGAAAAGCTAGCATTTTGGAAAACAAAACATTGGTTTAGTAAGGAACAAAATGTTTTCTTTCATTACGTGCAAGACGGTGTCATTGATGCCAATTCCTCCTGCAGCCACGTCCTGCACGAATTGTTTCTGCAACTCTTTGTTGTCTGTGAAGAGATAAGCCGCTAAAGGCTTTGGCTTTGACCGTATAACCTGAACACCATCTTCAATCTTCTCTACCGTAATTATAGGAAGTAACGGTCCAAATATCTCTTCCCGCATCATGGAAGATTCCTCCGCCACATCCAGTAGTATCGTTGGAGATATTTTTCTGTAAAGGAAATTATAGATTAGAGTGATGATAGTACTGTTTTATCTCCATGAACCAATTTTGTCGAATGGAAACATGTTCTCTCACAGCTTATCTTCGATTGTTTGGCCTCCATGAACAATTTTGTTGGCGATTCCATTCTCTTTTAACATACCCTCCAACCGTTTGAAGTGGAAAGAGTTAACTATCCGCGACAAGTCCTTTGATTCTAACGGTATTTTTCCAAAGAATGACTCCAGTTCAGTCTTCAGAGCATCTATCTGTATTTGCATCAGGAAGCTTGAGAGAAACAACAAACAGAGTATTGTGATTAAATTGGCTTTTATTTCAAGTAGCCTTTACCAATTTTGATGCAAAATCTTTTGTTGTGATCACGTAATCGACACCAATGCAAGCCTGTCCATTGTTGCAAGCCCATTTCCCTGCTATGATCCTCCTAGCAACCACCTTTATAATCACAACACCACGATTAGATTATGCGACCAGAATTTATCTATTTTATGCTTTACAAGCAGAGACAGATCTTAACTTGTAGATTAACATCTGAATCAACAAGAGCTGGGCACTTCCCACCAAGTTCAAGAACCACCGGAGTTAGGTTTTTCGCAGCTGCAGTCATTACAATGCGGCCAACTCTTGCTCCACCTAAATAAATATTATAATTAATCAAAATCATGTTTCCCTGAGAGCCTAATCAAAAGTTTAAAGACTCTTGTAAAGAAACATAGAGAGGGCAAACCAGTGAAGAATATCTTGTCCCATTTCTGATCCAGTAGAGCCGTTGTTTCAGGGACTCCACCCTCGATAACTCTGATTGCTGTTTCGTCCAAGTATTCACTGAACAGCTTTGCTAAAAGAGAAGATGTTGCGGGAGAAATTTCAGAAGGTTTTAGCACAACCGCATTACCAGCTGCAATAGCTCCAATGACTGGCTCAACGGACAATACTGGGGCACAATAGAAACATCAAGAAGACATATAAACTTTGATTGGTTTCTAATGCAACAAAATTTCAAAAAAAAAAAAGCTTGAGCTTACAGAAAGGGAAATTCCAGGCTGAGATAACCAAAACAACTCCAAGCGGTTCTGAGACTATTTCTGCAGACGAGGGAAATGTTGTCACAGAAGTTTTGACCTGCATAGATCAGGCAAGTGGTTTAGACTAGAAACATATCGATGAAGCAGCAAAGATTGAGCGGTCTAGTTACCGTTTCTGAAGCCATCCAGTTCTTCAACTCTTTGATTGCAAGCATACATGATGATTTAGTATTCGAAATCTGAGAAAACAAGATGACACCAAAGTGATTCAACAGTAGATGATTGGAACGCAGAGAAGGAAAAAGGCACCGGAATTATATGCAAAACCTCAGCTAGAAAAGCTTCAAGCTCAGGCTTGGAAAGATCTTGATACAAAGCTTCAGTGATGGATCTCTCCTTCTCATCGATCATCCTAACAATGTTTTGAAGCTGAGAAATTCTCCACTCGTAGCTCTTTGTTCTACCTGTATTGAAGTTGCTTCTAAGGTCTTCTACAAGCGAAGCTGCTTCTTTTCCATCAAAAGCTGGTGTTTGCTTCTTTACCGCAGCAGATAGTGTTGCATAGCAAGCACTGACTCCAGAGACAACCAAAACCGCAAAGTGAGAGACTTAAAGCAAGAGTAAAAAACCATGAGTATAACTGTCTCAACTAGTACTACTGTTCTTTAACTTAAAAATCCACTTTACTAAATAGAAAATGTAATCATCAAATTAGTATGTAACAACCACTTTTTCTCTGAATTTAGAATATGTAAATGGGTGAATAAAAAAAAAGGTGCTCACAGTTTCAAGGGAGAGGGGTTGCAGGTATTGCTGCTATATCCACCAGATATCAGAAATGGTGAATTAGCCAAAGTAGCAACATTTGGTCTGCAACAAGTGACCATTCATTCATTAACTAATTATATGCAAATCTGGTCTTTAAAAACGTGTCAGATGGTTCCAATCAGATTCTCAGAGATTCTTTATAATAATCATTAATGGACCCAATCGTTCACAGAAACTGTCCACAGCAAACTCCTGTTTCAATGTCTAGACCAATTTCAACTAAAAAGAGACATTTTTATACAGAAAATGAGAAACCCAAAACGAAATTCACAGACTTTGTGCGAGAAACAGAAACAAACCACTCAAACAAGACTGATTAAGCAAGTTTTAAGTAGAAAAATGTAAACTTTTCTTTACCTGGAACGACAAAAACCTTCAGAGAAACAAAGGGTATTATTATTGTTCATATCTAGAAGCTTCGTCATAACTTGAAATCTTGTGGAAAACGAGATTGGAGGCATGGATGGTTATATAGGAGAAGAGAAGTTAGAAGGCTGTGGTTGTAGTAAGAGAGCCGTGTAGAAGACAAGTGTGTGTGTAATAAAAGCATTGGCCCCATTTTACAGCGACAATTCCGCTGGACATAAATGCCAAAGAAACCCGGATATAACGTGAAACGGCTCGTACTGGTCTTTGTCGCGGCTTGGCGTGATCCAATTCGACTGTCGTGAATTAGAGGAGGGTTTTTTGCATTTTAGTTGTGCGTGAATTGGATGGTCGATTTTGTAATTGGACTGTAAGCTTGGGACCGAATGGAATCGAGCCAAAATAATAGCGGTTTTCGGTTTTCAGCTGCAAACCGGTCGTGATTATTTAAATTTTCAGTTCGGTTTTGGTTTGTTATGGTCTTAATCTGCTAATCCATCGGCACATTTCAAAAGATTTGAACGAATCTGTTTTCATATTTTCAATTTCTTTTTCTTTTGGTCAAAATCATATTTTAAATTTCTTAAGTTTCTAGTTTTATTTGGCGCTTGGAGGACCTTCATGGGCTACATGATCGTATTGCTCAAGAGATGGTTTAGCAAAATCTTTATAATCATTTTCCATTAGGATTTGATGTTTGTTTTCCATGGTTTGTCTGAGTCTTTTATCTTGGATTGATCTTTGTACTGATTCTCGTTTTATGGTTTGAATAAATTCAAAAGTTAAGAAAAAAAAAAAATCTAAAGTTTCTAATTTTGTCTATTTTTTAAAAATAACCGGTTTAAACTATAAAAACCGAAAAACCGATATGATAAAAAAAAAATCAAAATTTACCAAATTTAACCGAAATGTAGTGATTTTTTCTTAAAATTGAATCGAATAAGTGATAAATCAAATTGTTTCAAATCCAAAGACCGAATTCAATTATTTCCGCGAAATTGTTTCTAATCCGCAAAACCTGATAAACGTAAAGAACCGAAATTATTTAAACCGATCCGATGACCACCCAGAATGGAGTGAATGGTGGTGATGGGGTTTTTGTTCCAATTTGAAGCGATTCACACACACTATCGTGCTTGTGAGTAGAAACACATAATTTTTTTTTTTTTTTTTGTTGCTTATCTTTTAAAAAAATCAAGGGTTTGATAGCTGGTGATTCGGTCTGGCTACGTGCTGATATCAGAAGTGCTATAAGCGTATCGGACCGACTCAGTTGATACCAGGAAAGTTTAAAACCTTTATGTATGTTGACAAAAAAAAAAAAATGAGTATGATTTTTTTTGTCTTCTTTTGTCAACAATTATGAGTATTATTTTAGTGATCAAATTCTCATAAATGGAATTGAAAGGGTTGTCAGTGGTTGTGGAAAAGGTGATACGTACTACGTAGGGCTTTCAGGCTTTGATTTATGAGTTTTATTAATGATAAAAAAATATGTGAGAACTAAGAGTATGTGCATTATTAGTACGTAGAAGAATCTCTTGGGATTAAACAAATAAAAAAAAATAAAAATTGAGGAGAGAGAAATAAGAGTTGGTTCTTAAGAGTATTACTAACTCATTTTCCACAATCAAGCTTTTTTTAAATTTTTAAAATTTAAAATTTAATTTAATTTTTGGATTTATTTATATTAGCAAAAACAATATTATCTCTAGACACTCTCTTCTAATGTACATGCTCTAATATACCGTATAAAAGATAGGATATATTCGGAATTTCTTCGGTCTTAGATATTACGATTGAAATAATATATATATTCGAGTCTTATTTCATATATAATTTTAAATATATTTTTGTACAATTTATATATCAATAATTAGAAAATACTTCAAAATATTATCAATTTTTGTTTTTAAAGTGATTTTTTTATATAAAAAAAAATGCCTAATATGTTCTATATCTCGTTTGAAAATAATTTGTGGTAATATAATTTTTTGTGATTTAATTTATAATGTTTGTAATTTATTATTATTTTAAATATTTTGGATTATTGTTGCAATCCGGATCCGTGTAGTTTGCTTCTCGGATCCATTATCGAAGTATCCAAAACTTTAGGGCATCCGGTGTATGCCAATCCTAGTAATATAGTTGGATAGCACAAACTCGTATGGTAAATGAACTCATTTGTCAATACTTGTACGACCCCACTTTATAAATATAAGTTCAAATATTAAATTAGTTAACCAAGATAGCTTATTAAATATGCTATGTCATTTTGACTTCTCTACTTCCAACATATCAGGCATGCTAACATATTTTACATTATGTTATTACCTTTTTTTTTTTTTTTCATCTGAACATATTATATTAATCACCAGTTAGAATACAAAGATGTTATACATGATTAGAATACAAAAATAGAATACTAGGATGGGATACGAGGATGTGATACAAAGGAGGAACCATACCGAGAACCTCAATACCAAATGACAAATCTTAAAAACCAAAAAATCAAATTATAGCTAGAAAGCATGCTAATACCAAATTTAAAATCCAACTAAGACAATTCTAACTCTGACAAATCTAAGTGTCATCCTTCCAAAGAACAACCAAACCTCATAACACATGATTCGAATACGCGGTAAAGATAAAAGAGATGAGGGAACTGCAAACGCCTCGAGAAGAAGTCAGTGAATCTCGAGTGCAAAGTTAAACCATGTTATTATTCTTTTCTATTGCCAGCTCTTCTTCAAGTTATAATACTTAGTTTACTTTATATATATATACCCTTCCACTAAAGGACCAAACTCTCACACAAACCACATTTTATATCATGACCACATCCACCAACATTTGCTCTGCCTCCGACCTGGCCAACCTCCTTGCCACTTCCTCTAACATCAACTCTTCCTCAGCCGCAGCATCCCTTCTTTGCTCTCACTTCTCAACCATTTCCCACAAATTTTCAGACACAACCTTCGCGGTCGATACCACATACCTCCTTTTCTCTACATACATAGTTTTCACCATGCAAATAGGCTTTGCCATGCTAAGTGCTGGTTCGATCCGTGCCAAAAACATCAATAACATCATGTTATGTAGTATCCTTGATGCTGCCTCAGGATCGATCACTTACTATCTCTTTGGATTTGCTTTGGCCTTTGGTATGCCTTCCAATGGTTTCATCGGTGGTCACCGCAACCTCTTTGCCTTAAATTCATTCCCTGAAGGGTCTGGTTATGACTTCAGCTTCTTTCTCTTTCAATGGACTTATGCTATCACTGCCTCTGGAATCAGAAGTGGCTCGATGGCTGAACGTACTCAATTTGTTGCTTACCTTGTATATTCTTCTTTTTTGACCGGTTTTGTCTATCCGGTTATCTCACATTGGTTTTGGTCGAATGATGGATGGGCAAGTCCAACTCGGACCAACAACATTCTTTTTCTAGGCTCTGGTGCAATTGATTTTGCCGGTTCGGGTGTGGTTCACATGGCCGGTGGGATAGCCGGTCTTTGGGGATCTTTAACTCTAGGGCCAAGAATCGGCCGGTTTAACCACCAAGAAAACCGTGCCACGGAAATCCGTGGTCACAGCGTACCGCTTGTTGTCCTTGGTACACTCTTGTTGTGGTTAGGATGGTACGGGTTCACTGCCGGTTATTTTTTAACCATTTTAAAATCTTATGGTGCTTCTCCTCCTAACTATGGTCAATGGAGTGCCATAGGACGAACGACCGTCACAACGACACTGTCTGGATGCACCGGGGCGTTGACCACTATGTTCAGTAGACGGTTCCTAGTCGGCCATTGGAATGTAACACACGTTTGCACCGGTATACTAAGCGGCCTCGTGGCTATATCATCGGGTTGCGCGGTTGTAGAGCCTTGGGCCGCGATTGTATGTGGCTTTGTGGCATCTTGGGTTACGATCGGACTTGACTTGCTTGCCAAGAAAATTAAATACGACGATCCGCTTCAAGCTGCTCAAGTGCATGGTGGTTGTGGTGCGTGGGGGTTACTATTTACGGGACTTTTCGCTACGAAAAGGTACATGAGTGAAGTTTATGGCGGCGAAATCGGAAGGCCGCACGGTTTGTTGATGGGTGGGGGAGTGAAACTAATTGGTGCACAAATAAGTCAGATCATCGCTATCTTTGGTTGGGTTACGTTAACAATGGGATCTTTGTTTTATGGGTTACATAAAATTAATCTTCTTAGAATATCTGTGGAAGAAGAGAAAGTTGGAATTGATA
Source organism: Arabis hirsuta (assembly GCA_964056655.1). Lineage (NCBI taxonomy): Eukaryota > Viridiplantae > Streptophyta > Magnoliopsida > Brassicales > Brassicaceae > Arabis > Arabis hirsuta. The sequence goes on along the minus strand of OZ053312.1, from coordinate 23,718,457 downwards.
TGACAAGTCACGGTGGATTTGCGTATGGGTCTCATGTAGAGGATGCAGATTGGGTCAAGTCATGGAACCAAGGTGATGAGACTGAAACAAGAGCTTGAGTACGTACGTAGGTGCGCGTGCTTTCTATCTCGAGTTGGTCTCAACTCTCAAGTCACTTGATACGGTTCCTAATGTAAAAATAATCGGACATCTTTTTTTGTTTGTTTGACGTTTGGAAATCTTTTATTTTTGTGTCAAGTAAGCGAAAAAGTAAGCAAACACTTATTCAAGATCAGTTAAATAAAGGGATTAAATAAATCTGTAAAAAATCATTTTGTTCAAGAGATTTAATTTAAAAATCTAAATTATATGATTAAAAATAAAAAAAATGTTCGAATCCATAGAATATGGTTGTCTGTTCTTTTGTTTAAAAAATGTTCGATTCAAAATATGTCTGAGCATCCACTAATTAAACTAAAATCGAACATAATAAAGGTCAATGAAATATAATAATACATATATATATATATATCGAATATGAAATATAATAAATAAATTGTGCTTAGCGTTGAAGTTTGTTTAAGAGAACAACTTTTCGTAGATTCGAACAATACGACTTTTCGTTTTAAATGTTAATTAAACAACGAATTCCAGTGTAAATAAAAACGACTCAAAAAATATGTAAAATAAGGACATATATTTGTGTATACAAGTCGTGTTAATTTTTTAGCTGAGTCGTTACCGTGCTCAACTTTTTTTTTTTTTTTGGTGAAAAGATATTGATTTCATTAAACCGATGAAAACTGGGTAGAGGTTACATTCGATAGAACTGCTTTGGCTAATCTATCAGCTTCCAGATTTTTCTCACTTTGAACAAACTCAAAGGCGACAATATTTAGATCAGCAGAGAGTAGGTGTAAATCGTGTAGAATCACACCGATCTCCAATCGGTTGGTCTTCGATTTGATCATGTTGATGATCACGTTGATGAGTGCTCACCTCTCACACTAGTTTTTAAATTATTGTATTCCAATTATAGTTACCATTTACTATCAAATGTGTTCAGTGAAGTCTTTTTTTTTTCAGTCACGTTGGGTTGGGTCTATTGACTTGTTCTTTCAGATATTTTTTTCTCTAATAGTAAACCCCAGAAAATCTACATATAGACTTGCTATTTGTCTCGAAAAATGACATGTTCTCTATACATGGACAACGATCATTTTCGCTTAAATAAAAACCTGCAAAATACTGATCGGATAAGATAGACTATGATGAGTCTTGGTCCACAACTTTTTTTTTTTTTTTTGTTCTTATAAAAAACATATTTTGTTTAAATGAAAGGTAAAGACTCTTCATCATTTGCTTACTGATAATTCCATTTTGCAAGAAAATACAGTTCTATTTGTTTCGTTATCTTAAATACAATATAATAATTGAAAATAAAAATTTAAAAGTAAACAGATAATTATTTTAATTTTCAACCAAAAAAAAAAAAATAGATGGAAAAAATGTTTAAACCGATTATATCGTCAATACATCGTTTCAACTTTCAACCAATCAAATCATTTATACATCATTTAAACCGCTTAAAGCCGTTTACTCAAATCGTTCAGAATCGCATTATTTTCATCTCCGCTTAAATCTGGTACCTAGAATGTGATCGCCACAAGATAAATCTTTATAGCATCAAAACATAGCCTAATCATTTTCTTAAAAACATGCTATTAAGTAGCTAGCAAATATGACATCACCTCATATCAGCTTTCAGAGAGTTGGACCTTAATCATATGGGCTGCAGACCCAAGCACTTGAGCCCATTACCAACCCTTAGAAACATGTCAAATTTCAAATATGAAAATATTTTGAATTGTCTTGCTTTGTTTTCTACTTGAAATCTTTAGTAAGTTTAATGATTGATGAGGAGCTTGTTGGCTCGGGAACTTACTGAACTATCTCTATAGGTTATAGTTCACTTTATTCACTTTTATAATAAATAGAAGTATTGAAAGATTTTGATGAGATCTCCCAAGGATCTTGAAAAAAAAAAAAAAAAACTCACATCGTTGTGAATCAATGATATCAATCCCAAATTACATTGTACCACAAAAGGATCTCTGATAACACTCAAAATTTACTGTTTTGCTTATTGTTTGTTTCTCTATTCAACAGTGTATTTTCCAAGTTTAGCCAACAGCTTACTCTGTACTGGATACAATACAAGTGTCTAATCTTATGGACCGAGAAGTTTCGATTTTGAAACATGCAAACTGATCGAACCATATTCTGAACAATTTAGATCATGCTTCAGCTTCCCTAACCTCCTTATCCGAAGACCTCACTCTGTGTTTAGCTTTCAAGGCCTTTTCCAAATAACAAAAAAAATGTCGATTATATACATTCAAAAAAAAAAAAAAAAGAAGAAGAGAGATTCTAAAAATCAAAATTAGATAACACAGCAGGTTTTTGATTACCTCTTTATCCCAATTTGTAACCAATGTAATGATTGAAAGAGATAACACTTGAACAACTAAAGCCGATACGATTCCAAGCCAAAGCCCCTAAAAATAAATCCACAATCAAATGATTATTTTACTATGCAACTCTATTATGTTATCATGTTGTTTATCTTACCCGGCCACCGAAATGTAAATGGAAACCGAGTAATAACCCCAATGGTACTCCAACTAGATAATATGAGCCAAGATTCACACAAGCTCCAATCTTCTGCCATCCACATCCTCTAGCAACCCCTGCAATTAAAAAAAGAAACATACAACAACATTTTGTTTCAAGAGACTATAAACAAACAGTTGTTACACTTACAAAGTTCTTGTTTTGATGAAAGAACCTGAGAGAACGCATTGGAATCCGTCTAGGAAGTTTCCTGCAGCAACAATTGGTATCATTGATGCTACATATTTGATGACTTTTGGATCACTACTAAAAGCATATCCCAATTTATTCCGTATCGCCAACAAAACCGATCCAATCATAATACCCTCTACAACAACTATTGCTACAACCACACGTACAGCCAGCTTTGCTTCTTTTGGATTCCCTGCTCCTAACTCGTTCGATATCCTCGTGCTGTGACCGAGAAAAAAAAAAAAAAAAAGTGTTACTAACTGTAACACCCCTCTACCATTCTATGACTAGACCTCCCCAGTGACAAGGTTATTACACTAAGGTTAATGGTGTACTGACCTTGCAGTGCCACCGAGGCCAACGGGGATCATCCAAACCGTTAATGATGTATTAAGGCTGGAAAATCTTGCAGAAATCAGTAGAAAACAAGAACTCTGTATATCAGATGGCAACAGATAGAATGTAATTAATCTTACCAGATTGAAAGAGTTGAAGTTTCTAAAACCGGATTAGGAAGTAGGCCTGATAAGAGAACCAAAAGCTCGAACGACCATAGCTCTAAACTATCCACCAAATGCATATATACCACAGAATCATGACACTATAAACAAGATTCAAAAAGATATCATTGGAATAAGAACAATGTTTACCAGACCATAACCGCGGAAGGAAAACCGAGCTTCATAAAAGCAGGGATGTGGCTAAGAGCCTCTATGGAGAAACCAGTCCATGTTTGTGAGCAAGAAGCAGAGAACTTGACGTAACACGAGAGAAGAACGACATTGAGCCAATAAGAGACCGAGATAGCAAGAGCAGCTCCTTTGTGTCCTAAACCAGACTTCAACACAAGGATCCAACATAGAAGCACGTGAAGACAAGTAGTGATTCCAGAGCAAACAAACACAGGAAACACATTGTTTTGCGTTTGCAAGAACCTGTTTAAGCATTGAAGAAGCGCGTAGGCGAAGATGCTTGGGATCATGTATCTAGCGTATGAGCCTGCAAGTCTCGCAATGGATTTGTCTTGGTGAACAAAGACAAGAATGTTCTCTGTGTAAGCCCAAATAACCGAGAGAGGGATCGAGAGTATTAGTAGAACAAACATAGCTCTTTGCATGTAAATCCCTAACTTTCCATACATCTTTGCTCCATAAGATTGGCCACAAAGTGTTTCTAAGGCACTTGCTGTTCCCATCTGTGCGGAATTATATTGAATCATAAACAGTTTCCGGTGTGGAGATCAAAATATTGGGAATATATCCCACATCGGACTAATCCACTTATTATCAATTCGTTTTGAGTTGGAAGCTGATAAAAGTCCTAACCAAAACACGGAATTTAGGAGATTATGGAGAGAGAGAGACTAACCAAGAAAGTGAAGCCGGTGACAGAGGCGAAAGAGGTGGCGATAGAGGCGGCGGAGAGAGGAAGTGAGCCGAGATGTCCGACGAACATGACGGAGATAACTTGGAGAGAGTATTGGAGTAAGCTCACGCCGATGAGTGGTGCGGAGAGCCAAAACTGTTTCTTCACTTCTTCCTTTACATTTTGAATGTGAATGTTCCCACTTTCTCCAATCACATGTTGACTCGCCGGCGGCGACAAAACTGTTGTATTCTCCTTCTCCTTCTCCATTTCTTCTGAAGTTTCCTTTTGGAGAAAAAAACATAAACAAGAATTAAGGATTAAAATCTGCTACTTAAACCAAAATCTCTCTTGTTTTTTTTTTCGGTTAATGTTGTTTATCATAACTTGCTAGCGATTATTATTAATCACACTATGCAAATTGAGTTTTTGCTTTGACTAATTAGCTGGATTACGAGTTTAATTCCTTAGTTTAAAAGGCTGATTTTCGACTTTTTAAAAAGTTTTGGTCGTTGAGTTATAACCACGTATATTTTTTTTTTGATGTTTTTCGTCATTTGAGACATTATAATATATGTTTGTCAGTCTCATCGTTGGGAGTGTTTGTAAATTTTCGTTAAGGACAAAAAAGCAAACAAGAGCACTCTTTTTCGGTAGGCGAAAAACCTTTACTTGTGATTATCGGGGTCAATCGTACCACATACTTTTAAGAATCACTAATTGAGGTTAGTGGTGATTAAGTGATTTTAAGAATATATATTTGAATTTAATGCCACTTGCTTAATTCAGTTTCGAAAAAAATGATTTAGGTATCATCAGCGGTTGATTAACTTGATTTTGAGCAAAGAGAAGAAAATATAAGTTTAGGGTTCGAAAGTTCTACAATTTATTAAAAGAAAAAAAACGCACTAATTGAGTTGATCAAAGTTGAGAAATCGATCACGAGAAAAAGGAAGGTTGATTAATAAAGAAAAGTAAAAGGCTAGAGGTCAAAGAAAAACGAAATGATGGGGCTTTTTTTTTTATGGTCACACGAAATGATGGGCTTTAAATCACAAAATTTTAGTTGATATCAATTTACTAGTATATTTATCTACGGTTAAGGGCACTCCAACCTCACTCCAAGCTCACTCCAAATCCTACTCCAAAATGTTTTTTGGAGTAAAATTATCTCTAATTCCACTCCAAAATAGAGTAAAAAGTAGATTTACTCCAAATATAGAGTAATCCCATTTTCCACTCTATTTTTTTGTTCTTCATTCCATATTCTACTCCAAAATGGAATAGGATTGGAGTAAAACTCAACTCCATTTTAGAGTTACTCTATTTTGGAATAAAAATTGAGTAATGGGTTGGAGATGATCTAATAAGTATTTCTTCCCCTTTTTCGAAAAAGTATAGTTTGAAAATTGATTTTATTGTTCAAATATAATGTTGTTTTTTAATCAATGGAAAAATACTGTTATTAACATATATGTATGCAATATATATATAAAAGTTGCGGTAATTCCTTTGGTTTTTTTTTTTTGGGTCACGAAAGAACTTTATTAATCTTAAACAAAGTTTAGAGCTTGTAAAGCTGCTTTGGCTAGAGAATCTGCCAATACATTTTCCAATCGTGGAATGAATCCTATCGAGAAGAAATTGAACGAAGGTAATAAAGCTCGGATATCGCAAAGGATAAAGTGAATTTCCTTGTGTGATTGTCTCGAGCGAATCAAATGGACTAACGTCATGTTGTCCGAAAACACTTGGAGCTCGTAATGCTCTTGATCAGTAGCTGCCTCAGAGCTTCTAACACCGCAAAAGCTTCACCCATTAAGGTCGAGGGAACCAAAGTTTTAGTACATGAGTCTGATAGAGTAATAGACGGGTCTGAATTCGATGTCATATGCCAACCATAGCCACAGTTTAGAGATTGTGCATCCCATGCTCCATTCGTATGGTACGAGAAGCCAGTTGGGTTTTTTTGTACATGGCATTGATTTTGTTCTGGTAATGGCGGCTTGTGGAGATGAGCTTGTGCCGATTGCCAGGCCTTAACCTCCAGAATAGCCTTACGCAAGACCTCCGATGTTGTGTATTTCTTGTCCGAGAAGATCTCATTGTTCCTAGCCACCCATAGGTACCAACAGAGCCAAGAGAGGAGATGAGCCTCTGAAATACCTGATGGAGGGTGGCAGATAGTTTGCTTTACCGTGGAGAGGAAGTCAAGGAAAGAGCCATCATGGGATCCTAGATTAAGTTTCAAAGGACCCGATGACCACACTTGTTGAGCAAAATCACAATCACGAAAGACATGTAGAGCTGTTTCCAATGCATCACATCGTATACATCCCTCGTTCATATGGAGGCCTCTCCTCTGCAATTGTTCACCAGTCGAGAGCGCACCTACAGTAGGTTTCCAAAGTAAGTGTTTAATTTTGGGGACCGATTTTAATCTCCATATGTTCGCCTGCCAATTAAAATTGATCTGATGTAGGGGTACATCCTCAAGAGTTGCAAGCGCATATTCTGTTTTGGAGCTGTATTCTCCATTCTTTGAGTAAAGCCATATTAGTGCATATGGGTTTTTCGAAGAGCTTAAGGGCAGTCTCTTAATATGTTCTTCATGTATCGGTAAGATAGCTCGTACCTCTTCCAAATTCCATTCATTAGAAATTGGATCTAGTAAAGCTGCTACCTTCATCGGGACAAAGTAAAGCTGTGCAGGTCCAACCGGCTGTGTAGGGGTCTCTAGAGTTAGCCATGGTTCTTACCAGAGGTTGATACTCTCCCCATTCCCTACTCGCCAACCTAGTCCCTTTTTAGGATCTCTCTGCCGGCTAGAATACTTCTCCACCCATGGGAGGGGTTCGATGGACTTACACACTCCATGAAAGAGGAATTATGGCAATACTTGCCCGTCAAGACTCTAGCTAAAAGAGTAGATGGATGTCGAATTAATCTCCAGCCGATTTTGGCTAAAAGCAAGTCATTAAAGGCTTCAATATCTCTAAATCCGAGACCTCCTGCATTCTTTGGTATAGTTAGTTTAGACCATGCAACCCAACTCATTTTCCTTTCTCCTGGTTTATTGTCCCACCAAAATCGACATAAAATCGATTGCATTTGTTTACATAGGGAAACCGGAAGTTTTAAAAAAGACATAGAATATGAGGGCATGGCCGAAAGCACAGATTTCAACAATGTCTCTTTACCAGCGTGTGAGAGGAAGCGTGTGGACCAGCTGTGTGATCGTTGTCTCATTCTGTCCACGAGGCCTGCAAAAATGTCTCTTTTCCGCTGTCCAAAGTTCCCTGGGATGCCCAAGTACTTCCTGGTTCCTCCCTCATTACGAATATAAAGCTGTCTCTTAACTCTCTCTTTGACTTCTCAGGGTTTTCGTGGAGAATGTGATGGAAGATTTGGTAAGGTTAATGTTTTGGCCAGACATAGCTTCGTACTTTTTCAGGATACTCATAAGAGCTTGGCAACTAACCGAATCAAATCGGCAAAAGAACATAGTGTCATCAGCAAATAAAAGATGACTAATCAGTGGACATTTCCTCTTTTACTGAGTTTTCAGAATGTTTATCGTTGTTTTTACAGTGTCAGATGTTTTATAGCTTAGTGTGCTAATAGAGTACTAACTATTTATGCTTCTATGATTTTCTTTCATGGAATCATTTCAAAAGTTTACCATTTTGTTCTAAATAATAAATTGTAACGCTAAATTATTCATTTGTGATGATATTTATATTTTTCAACCAAACAAAAGTTGCGGTAGTTGTGCCGATATAAATCATAGCTGTAAATGAACAATTTATTTAACATTAATTTTTTCTTAATTGGTGTTAGTGGCTCAATGTTAATGACATTAAGCCAAATGTTAATCAGAACGCCTAAAGCTATGGCCAAGATGGCAAACATGCCAGATAAAATAGTAAAAGTGTAGGGCATGAAATAAATATTGAATATGATATTTATATATATTCATCTTGATTACATGAACCTTTTGAGTTTTGATTCATGACAAGGAAAAGTGGAATTTCGTTATGAATATTCAATAGAAATTACAGAGTTGCAAATCAATATGTCATTAAGTAGATACAGTTTTGTTGTTAGTGACAAATCAGTTGGTAATTGCAACAATTCTTATTGTTTAGCATTATGTATCAAATCCATTAAACTCAAACCATGTATGTTTATTGGAGAATTCTTCTAATATAACACATGTTGCTTAAAACTACGAGTTGACTAATTTTCATCGTTTCATGATAATTTCTATAAAATGTATGAAAGAAGAAGAAAGAAGATATAGAGAACTCTAACTTCATTCAGCAACTGTGCACTTAGGCTTTGATCAAGATTTGTATCACATTGCCTTAAGAGCTTACTTGTCATGTACGCCTTCCATGGAAAAACATTCTCCTTTACCTGCAAGATTAAAATAACATGAGAGAGATTTGTATTATATATACGCGTTACGGCCCAAATTGGCAAATCATATACAAACTGAATTTAATTATTGTTAATCACAAAATAGAATGAAAATAAGTATAATCAATGATAAGAGTATCACACCCACCTGATCCATGGAAGATATATATTTCAAGTTGCACTATTTCGATATCTTTCAAGTTTCAAACTTAACAGATAGAGAACAAAGAAAGAAATTAAATCAACTTGAGTGAGGTCGAATCAGAAGAAAGAAATTAACCAAGAGAAATGACAGAATAAAGAATCGAGTTTTTTTTTTTTCAATCAAAACAACATGTAAAGTCTTCCAAACTTGGATCTGCAACGTGAAAGGAGATACGAAGAGACACAATCGAAACGAGAAGAATGATTCTCCTCTTTCAATTTAACAAACAAACAAATTAAAAATAAAAGAATGTTTCTTCTCTGTTTTCTTAAAGATTTTAATGATTTTTTTAGAAATTATAAAAGAGAAGAGGCTATATCCACATATTCCACAACAGTTTTTTTTTATTACAAGAAGGTACCAAGAGTTAAATTAAGGGGAAGTGAAGTTGACCATTGAGTGAGGAGATAGCGACTGGAGAAGCGATATAACATAATTCCATTTTTACCAGTTTCAACTTTCAAGGAATTCTAACTCAAAAACTAATTGATAGTGAAAAACTAGACTGGCTCATGCAATTTTGATATGGGATATTCTTGACACGAAATACAGTAAATTTAGTAAGTGATTCCCCGTTAGCGACGGTAGAACCTAAATGGACCACAAGAAAACATGTAAATGGAAATGGAAATATGTGTTGCTATAGATGCATTTCAATATAAAACGTTGTTTTTTTTTGTTGCTAAATCCACGGTACGTTGTAACAAATAAACAGCATAAACCATGAATTGAATCATTAAAAAAGTTCGTCGAATATATTTGTGATGCTAAATCGTAGTCGCTACAAAAATTATTTTCTAAGAAATAATTTTTTGTTACGTTTTGTTTCGTCGTTACATTAGCAACGAAATTTGCAAACAATGTCTGTTAAAGAAGGAAAATGACATTGATATTCATTATTCCATGTCTGCACGAAATGATGATCAATGTTTGTTCTTCCTATTGAACTATAAAGGTTTAATTTGTCCTTGTCCAGAAAAATGCAACCATTAACAACATATGGATCTCTCTTGTCTCAGACTCCAAAACCATGATTTACTATCAAAGATTTCGAAATCTGCTTCAAATTGATCCTCATCAGTATTGATATACGAATAGACAATGATCATCTTACATGACTGAAATTTGAAAAGGGGGCAAGAAAACGTAGGCATGACGTAATATTTGTGTCTAGGATAATGGGTGGCAATTTATACTATGAATGTGGCCTAGGATTGTTTTTGTTTTTGGCCCAGGCTTTGAATTGATAGGCACATACTTTTGCTTGCTTCTGCAAAATTAAAAGCATAAATATCAAAATGAAATTGTGAAAGATAAGTGTAAACATATATTCCTAAAATGATTAAGGGTGCAAATGGTGTCGGCCGAATGTAGCTGAATTGCGGAATGTGGCTGAATTTTTGGTAATTTTTTGCAGAATCTGACAGAATCATTTAAAGTTCAAATGGTAACAACTAAATGCCAGAAGTAGATTTATTAAATTTGTTTATTTGTTTTAAATTCATCGGTTCAAAAATATGACATGAATTGTAAAAAAAGATGATATGGTTTAAATTTGAACTAATTAATTAAATATATAACTTTCTTAATGGAATTGAAGAAGACACAATTTCAGCTCACGATTATTGCTCAATCCAATAACAAGATTTGTTTATCAATTACGTTGGAAGGAAAAAAGATTAAATACAAAATAGTATATTTATTTAATCCAAGTGGTGTCTTCCACAAAATATTAACAAAATAGTAATATTATTATTGTCACTGTTATTGTTTATTATTACAATTAACAATTTCTAGATCTTTTTTGAACTCAACCAATTTCGGATTTTAAGAAAACATTAACAACTAATAGGAAATTTTGAAATCTTATCAAAAAAACAATATTATACGCATTTTATGTTCACTTAATATTATACTAAATTTTATATAAAAATGGTAATATTACACAAATTATAATATTACGCATTTTATAGTCCCAACAACAAATGTAAATAAATGGTGAGAACATTCGATTGGCATTTTCATTAACATTACTTTTTAAATTCAGTTAAACATATAATAATCAATTGTATAATTTAAATTGAGTAAATTTTGGTGCACAAAAATATATTAAGATTATCTATTAAATTCAAATCTGTTTAAGAAACAAAAATTAATAAGATTTCCATTACTAGATTTGAATATATTTCATTAATTAATTAATTTTGTTTTTAGCAATTTAAAAATCATTTTAAAAATTAAAAGATTTAATAGATTATTACTGGATTTTCTATTTTAAAATTCTTTATTGTTATAGGTGTAAAACATTTTAATTAGTTGCTGAAAATCACGTTATTTAGGTTCCTAACTAATATAATCCATAGACTTATGGAGCAAGCTTCTCAAATAATTAATATATTTTTTTTTAAATATGATTTTTAAAAATCCTAAAACGTCACCTACCAATCTCTTCGTAAGGATATGCGATTCTACTAATTCTTGCACTCCAGTAATCGTGATTCCTATCTACTGATAATATATTTTCTCGTTTGTATAAATTAGGAGGAAACGAGATTGAAAAAAAAGTGATGAGATTCACAAACGCTTGTGAAGTCATCACGACGACTGAAAATGGAGTCTCATTAGAGCTTTTAGTTCGTATGATTTTGATTGATTCTCTTTTTCTAATGTATAAAGATTTTGTTTGTCATATCTTTTTATTTTCTTCTAACGTGTTAGCCGTTTATTTCACATGTCAAGCTCATTCTCACCAAAAAATATTCAACAACAATCACCTCCAAGATCAAAATAGTTGTTACATATGTATTGAGTTTTCCTTTTTAACATCCATTGGTTTATACAATCGAGTTATTGACTTACTTTTTCTACGTGGTGCTACGAAGGATCATATTCAGGAGCTTAAGAAAGAAGTTAAGCTTATGTTGTAAATAATTGTGGTTATCTTCTTTTTAATGCATATAGATCCAGTAACTTCTTGTGTTATCAAACTCATTTATTATTTTATCGGACTTAGATATATTCGGACAGGGAATATGACATTTTGAATATTTTTCTCGAGTTTGTTCCCAAGGAATCTATATTATCGCTCTTGGAAAAATTCAAAATGTCATTCTTGACTATATTTTTTTTACTCTAAGGTTTTTTTTTAAAATTTTTTTTGAAATAAATTAAGACACGGTAACGATTTCTCTCTATATACTCTATCGGTTATTTGAATGAGTTTTTAATGATTAAATTGTGGTTACTACAAAAACTACGATGCCGCTAATAAATTTGTTATATAAAATTGACAATTATTTGAAAGCATATGTGGTTTTCAGATACGGAGAGAATCTTAATCTTATTCCTATTTCTTTATATTGTTTATGTATGCATACTCTATATAATTTTTTGAATCAATATCTTGATTATTGCATTTTTGTGACGTTTAGGAAAGAGAAAATTGGTGAGGTGATGTTGCATGGTCTAACTCGTGAACACTCATGGGATCGGTTTTAAACTAATTAGTGTACGAGAGGAATATGAAAATGAATGGTAAGGTTCTAAGCAATTAGCTACGCATAATAATATAGTTGAACTTTTTTCTTTCTTTAACTACACTTTTCTCGAATTCTTTATATGGTTAGTACATGTCCAGTTCAGAGAAAATTTTCTATATATATGATAATTTTTCACCACATAGAGGTTTAAGAATCGTAGTTCATTATTCCTATCTTGTGCTAAGTTTAACAACTTTCACATGGATTAAAGCATCCTTATCGAAACTCAGTTCACTGTTGCCTTTTTTTTTTGAATATTTCATTTTCAGAAGATTGATACCATACACGGCTTTGTTAAAAAATTGTAATTAATTTTTGTCCAACATATCGATTTAAAAAATCAAAAATATTAGGCCATTAGTGATCAATATCTAAGATTTTCTAACACATCCTAAATATATAATTATATATATATATATATATATATATATGTGTGAAATAATTGTAACATTAAACGAAATGCATAACCACTCTACATTTTAGTATCCTAAGTAAACTAAACACATTTCAGTTAAAAAAATATAGTTCTCTAAATCTCCTTACATGTTTTTAATCTCTTATAGATATTAGTGTAATATTTCTCAAACTATATCTCGAACAAAGAAATTTAGTCCAAAAATAAGAATAAATAAAATAAAACGAAGAAATGAGACAAAAAAAGTGAGAGAAATAAGAAAATCCTGAAAATGAAGAAAAAAATGAATTAAATACGAAGAAGAAGATGAATAAAAAGAGAAAAAAACCACAAGAAGAACAAATTGTAAGAGAACGCAAATTTAACATTTGTTATTCAAAGAATAATCCTAGAAGAAGTAGAAAAATAAGAAATAAGAAGCATAATGAAAAATTAAAAACAAAACTGAAGAAGAGCACAAAGACAAGAAAATAAACAAAATAAAGACGATGAGAAAATAAAAAAAAATTGATGAAGAAGAAAAACCACATTATGGAAAAGAAAAAAAAACACAAAAACTCTAATTTTCATAAATGGTAAAATTGGTTTATTAAATATCAGAATTAACTTATTTTCATAAAAATTTCATACCAGCAGACGGCATAAACATTTCAATTGTAAGTAGAAATGTAAGATGGGCCAGTCCGCGTCCAAGTAACCCAACTTGTAACATATACAATTTTTTTTCAACCCGTACAGGCTGTCCGTTGCGGGTTACGAGTTTTAAATGCGTGTCCAAACCCACTTCGTTGTGGTTTTACTTGGGCCTATTCCGCGGGCCGCAGCCCACGTGTGACATCGATAATTGCAAGAATGCATACACAGTTTTTTACATGTTTGAAAAATTATCTGAATTTCATCTGAAATCTACTTTGATTATTAAAAATGAAATGGAAATCCACCTAGGCTTTAAGAAAAATCAAAAATCCATGTGAGTGGGAAAATTGACAGCTGATCTGGACCGTCAAATCTGTAGTTGCATCCCATAGGCTAAGCATCAACACGTGGCGCAATAGTATTGTATCACTAGGATTAGACCGAGCAACAGAAGATTAGACCCAAACAGTGTTTGGTTCACCAACCGTCGTGGGCCCTTCAGCTGACGTGTCCACATCTGAAAGGAGATTATTTTCCTTTTTTTTTCTTATTCTTTTTGGGATTGTCTTCCTTGTAAAGAATACAAATATTATTTTCCCATTTGATTTTAATAATGGGAATAAAACTCATATAAGCTTATAGTATATTTAGCTTTCTAAAACATTCTCCCATATTAAATTAGAGCCGTATAAAAAAGAAGAAGGAAGATCTTCTAATTTCTAGAAGAGTATTTCATTTTCAAAGCTAAAGATTTAAAACTTTTGACTAATTTTTTTCAACAATATACACTAATTCACACTCAATTAGCCACAAAATAAGTCATCAAACAACGAATTAAAAAGCCACCAAATGTACGCTATGCACACAAAGCACCAATAGTTTCGTCACACATACGCATGCGTTTTTCGTTTCCAACTTTCTCTATTTATTTAATAATACACACATAATCGGAAAGAGTGTGGGGAAAAAAAGATCAAGAAGCACTAAGAAACAGTGAAAGAGAGAGAGAATCAAGAAATGGGAAAAATGGAGGTAGAGAGGAAAACAACAGGATGGGCTGCAAGAGACCCATCTGGGTTTCTTTCTCCTTACACCTACACTCTAAGGTTAATATCTCTTCTTTTGATCTTGAGTTTTTTTTCATGGTTTTTATTAATTTTACCATTTGGGTTTTTGAATCTGATTGCATGTTCTTACAGAGAGACAGGACCAGAGGATGTACACATAAGAATCATATGTTGTGGAATATGTCACACCGATCTTCATCAAACCAAAAATGATCTTGGCATGTCTAATTACCCCATGGTTCCCGGGTAATTCCTCATCTCCTTATTGCCAAGAAAGTTAGTGTTAGATTATGTGTCACATCAAAAAATGAAACGAGATCTTAAATTATAGAATAAAAATATAAACAAATCTACGAATTGGTTATTAGTTTTGAGTTGAAAGCCCATAATTGAATCTGAAATGGTTTATCAGACATGAGGTTGTAGGGGAAGTGGTGGAGGTGGGATCAGGTGTGAGCAAGTTCACTGTAGGGGAAATAGTTGGAGTTGGTTGTCTTGTTGGATGTTGTGGAGGTTGTAGCCCCTGCGAGAGAGATCTGGAACAGTATTGTCCTAAGAAGATCTGGAGTTACAATGATGTTTACAAAGATGGTCAACCTACACAAGGTGGTTTCGCTAAAGCCACCGTTGTTCACCAAAAGTAAACTTCTTTTCTCTAGCTTTATGATTTTCTATATTATGGAGAACTCATGATCTTCATAGTATAACCTTGTGCCGCTTGGATCAATTATTTGAATATTTTAGTTGAATTTCAATGCATAAGCTTGGTGTTAGTCAACTAACATTTTTTAAATACTAACTACTGATAAAGATTTTAAAAGTCTTCTTGAAATTCTCTGTTATAAAAAATACAAAAGAGGAACCTAGTATTTGAAAATAAGTATTGAAATATTATAAACTTTTAAGGATGCATGTGGTTTTGATTTTCAATTTTATATTATAATCGACCATCAAATCAAATCTTTAGATTTGGTATCTTGGGAACCAAGTTAGGGTATGTATGGCTAAAGGGTCGATTTGTGTTCAGGTTTGTGGTGAAGATTCCAGAAGGAATGCCGGTTGAGCAGGCTGCACCGCTACTATGCGCTGGTGTGACGGTGTACAGTCCACTGAGCCATTTCGGGTTAAAGCGACCAGGACTAAGAGGAGGCATACTAGGGTTAGGTGGAGTTGGTCACATGGGTGTGAAAATTGCCAAAGCAATGGGTCACCATGTGACAGTCATAAGCTCATCAAACAAGAAGAAAGAAGAGGCTTTGAAAGATCTTGGAGCCGATGATTACGTGATCGGATCAGACCAATCGAAAATGAACGAATTGGCTGATTCTTTGGATTACATAATCGACACTGTCCCTGTTCATCATGCACTTGAGCCTTATTTGGCTCTGCTTAGGCTTGATGGAAAACTCATTCTCATGGGAGTTATCAACAATCCCTTACAGTTTCTCAGTCCTATGGTTATGCTTGGTGAGTCCATTATAAACCAAAACACTAATTGAATTATTTATTTTTGTGGTTTTGAAGACTAATTTGGGGCAATGATTATAATTAGGGAGGAAAGTGATAACGGGAAGCTTCATAGGGAGCATCAAGGAAACAGAGGAGATGCTTGAATTCTGTAAAGAAAAGAATTTGAGTTCGATGATTGAAGTTGTGAAGATGGATTATGTGAACACTGCGTTTGAGAGACTTGAGAAGAACGATGTGCGTTATAGGTTTGTGGTTGATGTTGAAGGAAGCCAACTCGAGGCTTGATTTATGAAACTCGAGGCTTTTTACTTACCTGACTTAAGACAATTTTATGTGTGTTTGTGAGTTTTTTTTTCAATGGTGTTGTCACTGTTTATCATGAGAAATAGTAACATATACTATAATGGTATTGGGATAAAAACGTTTTGTTTGAGAATTTTCAATTACGAATCACTTATTTGATTGGTTTGAGTCGGATTATGATAATTAAGAACTAAAATTGCTGGGACAGAAAAAAAAAGTGACTAAAGCGAAATCCAACTAAGCAATTTATGCATCTTTGAATCTTTGGTGATGTCATATGTTTATTTATTATTGTGGTTTTGAGGATTAATTTGGGGATATGATTTTAATTAGCGAGGAAAGTGATGATCAAATGTTTTTTTCGAAATTTAAGTAGTCATTAAATATTTGAGAATTAATGCTGATTTTATAAAACTTTTCTAAAATAACTAAATTGCCGTTAATTAAAACACCCATGGACTGACAGTGTTACCTCATCTTTATGATTTCTGCTTGGTTTGTAAACTCCTAAATATAACTTCTCTTGCTTGTTTTATGTAACTTTAGGGTTGTTTGTAAGACTATTTGAGCTTGATTTGAAAAACTTGATCGAAATCCATCTTACAGTCTGCAAATATTTATGTCTGTTTCAAAAACTTAAATTGATGGAATCAGAAGGATAAAAGCTGAGATTGTATATACATAAACTGGAGAAGACCGACCTATTACATTAGCGACTAATAATAAATTCTGTTGGCATGCAAATTTACACCTCAAAAGGCATTGAGAAGAAGCACCAGAGTTGATAGGCTTCCTTAATCGGAGAACTATGTAAATAAAAGTCTAGAACTAAATAAGCAAAGGAAAACTGTCTATGAAACCCCAAAAAGCTATATAAAGAAAGACAAAAAAGACTAAATCTTCAAGGAGATAGAGCCAACCGATCCCTTTTGCTCTGTCATATCATTTGGATAAAACAGAAAAGAGATTGAGTTTGAGTTCTTCAGTTCTAGTCGATGTAATCAGGTGGCAAATTCAAATCCAGTAGAGTGGCTTTGTTGTTTGTGAAAGCGTCATCTCTTTTGGGACGTTTATTTGAAGAACAGGAAATCGTGTCTGGTTTGGATCGCTTTAATGGGATTTTGATTTGTGTTTTGTGGTATCGATTCGGTTTGTTTTTAGAGATATATATATATATATATACTAGATTTTCAACCGCACTATGTGTGGAACATTCGTTGTAAACTAAACTTGGTTTTTATATTGTATTGAATTATTAATATCAATTTAACAATTTTGAATTAGAGGTTTAGGTAGAAATGTCAAAATAGGTAACTCGATCCGATCCAAATCCACATGAATTTGAGATTTAATGGGAGTTTGATCCGGACTCATTTGTTATATGAGTTGAATTTACATATCTAAATATAAAAATATGAAACTCATTGAATTAGTGGGTTATATAGGTTACTCACATATAAATTAAAATATAAGAATAAATTAATAGATAAATGAAAACAATCCAGGTTATTATAATTCGGACCAAATTTTTCAACTTTTCAACTAACAAATTAAATTAAAAAGTGTATGTATCTTAAAATAAAATAAAATAAAAATCATAAACTAATAAAATCAATAAAGCAATAAACAATAAACCATTGATTAGTTTTAAAAGATACTTTGATCTTAGTTGGATGATGATAAGAAGAAAACATATATGTTAATTTTTTTTAAAACACTTGAAACAATTTTAGAGTAATTTACATATATATTATTATTTTATTATTGATAAATTTTATGATAAATGAATCGGTAATTCATGATCCTAATGAGTTTATCTGCTAAATTCATAAACCATTAGGGGTAACCCACCGAAGACTCATTTATTTATATGGGTAAAAAATATAACCTAATCCACTTAAATTATGGACGGGTTTGGGTAACCCATGAGTATTGACCCATTTTGACACACCTACATGTAGGTTCATATGAGTTTATTTCTATGTTTAGACAAATATTGAATAGTTTCCAATAAAATTTATTGTTTTTGTTACAATGTTTTCTATTATTTCAAATATAGTTTATAAAATAGTTTGGTTGATATAAATAATACTCATATTTATCAGAATAACTATATTAAAATTTGACAAATTTATGAATTTAGAAACTATAAGATGTTTGTATAATTTGCAATTATTTATTTCATGTGATCTAATTTTTCGGTTAATATTTTTTCCTATAAATTTAAGTCCATTAAATAATCTTTTTCGGTTAAATGAGAAGCACAACCGCTTTCCCCATTTTAAAATTATTAGATAGATTCAACTTTCTCTATCCTCTTGGCAATATTCTAAGAGATGCATAACCGCTTTTCCTATTTCTTTTATATATTTTTGGCCCTTTCATAGTTTTATTTTAAAGATGAATTATTTTGCATGTTCTGTCCGTTCTAGAACTGTAGATTTTTGTTTTTGCAAACAGCTTTCTACTTAATTATGCCCGTTCTAGAATTGTAGATTTTTTTTTTTTTTTTGCAAACAGCTTTCTACCTAATTGGATTAATGTGTAGTTGACAAAAAAACGAACTTCATTTTTTAACTTTTGTGGTTCCTGTCAGTTTTACACTCGCTGATAACTTCGCAAAACCAAAAACCAAGTTTATAAGCAATACATAGTATACAACTTATATATATATATATATATATATATTAATATAATTAAGATGTGTATGCGCTAACCCGTCTAATACTTGTTTTAAAGTGTATGTACATCTCTAAAATAATTCTTCAATAGCTTGTGTTTTCTTTGATACTTTTATAAAATCTCACACATGCTTCTAGTGATAGGATCCATGTATATTGTCTACAATCTATGTACTAAAACACCATCTTAATATCATTTTTACGTATATTTATGAACACAACAATTTACATACCGTGTTATTTTAAAAAATCAGCTTGGGATCACTATTGAGTGTTACTGCAACATTGAGTATCAGAACAGTTCTTAAAATTATGAGAACTTGGTGTACAATCTTAACAAACGAATCTCAACACAAATCTTCAAAGCATATAAAGATTCATTAAAAATTTTCATTAAACACCATTTAATCGATTTTATTTAGTTAATTGTAAATATGAAAAATAGTTTTTTTCACTCTAAATCCGAAAAATTCCATTAATAATTAATATATTAGCAATAACTTTATTGAATAGATAATAAAAAAAAGTTAGAGGAAATATTCTTAAATTGTTAGTTCTATATCTCTATAATATTAAAACAGAAATACATTTAGGAGAATGTCCAAAATTGATTTAAATATTACTTAAATTGTCATTGTCTTATAACTAAATTGATTAAATTGAAAGGGATATTTTTGGATAAATGCAATGACAATTTCAGTAATTTTGATATTAATTTCGGACATTTTGAATGACATTTTCGTTATTTTAGGTTTTGTAACTACATATAAAAAATGATAAAAAAATATAATCAATTTTTAAGATTTCTATCCCCATTTATTTTTGTTTGATGATATTTTTAATATATAAATTAAATAATCGGATAATTTATATGATAAAAAAACATAGATTTTTTTCTGCATATGTTATGATTCGAATTTTTTAAAAAGAACATAAACTATTTAACATATGAAAAGAGTAATATTTGTCAAAGTCCTACATCGGATACGAAAATGAATTTGAATCCAAAGACATGGTATAAAAAAGAAATAAAATGATGAACAACGGTTGCTAAAATTTCGAACGCATTTATTATAATATGAGTTTATATAAATATTTAAATAAATTATAAATACTAAGAAAGAAAAACAAAAATCTCAAAGAAAACTAATGTTGAAAATATATGAACAAAATTAAAATATTTTTTTTATATAACTAATAGGATTATTTCTTTCCATCAAAAATTTTAAATAATTTTTTTTATCAAATTAAATCTTGGCAAAAGTTATTTATATTATTCAATTTAATTGTGCGGTTTAACTTAATAACCAAATTAAAACAAATTAAATGATTAGTATTAGATGCCTATTATATTAGGCTTGCTACTCTTACGGTTCTTCATCAAATTATTGTTCTTTTATAGTATTTTTTTGGATCCAAATTCATTTTCATATCCGATGTGGGATTTTGAAAAATATTATTTTTATATGTATAATTAAATATAAGTACAAAAATTAGAATATAGAAATCTCATTGTTAAAGAAGCCACAAATCTCGTGATTATTGGTAATAAAATATTTTAATTTCTAAAATTTCGAACGCATTTATTATAATATGAGTTTATAGAAAGATTTATATAAATTATAAATACTAAGAAAGAAAAACGAAAATCTTAAAGAAAACTAATGTTGAAAATATATGAATAAAATTAAACTATTTTTATAATTAATAGGATTATTTCGTTCAATCAAAAATTTCAAATAACTTTTTTTTATCAATTTATAGTTTTACTAAAGTTATTTCTATTATTCGGTTTAATTGCAAGTTTAACTTAATAACCAAATTAAAATGAATAAAATGTTTAGTTTTAGATGCCTATTAGGTTAGACTTACTGCTTGTTTCATCAATTTGTTTTTTATATTATTTTTTTGGATCCAAAATCATTTTCATATATGATGTCAGATTTTGAGAAATATTATTTTTATTAGTATATAAATACGAAAATTAGAATATGAAAAATCTCATTAGGATACTATAAATCTCGTGTTTATTGATAATAAAATATTTTAATTGCTAAACTTCTGAACGCAATTATTATACATAAATTTTAAGAAATGTCACTTTTCAAGTGTCACTTTTCGAAAATGCCACATTTTCAAAATCTTTGCAAAATGCCACATTTTCAAAATTATTTTTTTTCATTATAACATTTATGTTTGAGTTAATTATGTTGTATTAGGGCTTATTTTTAAGGGTTTTAGAGGTTGTATTCGTTGTATATGTGGTAAACTGTATTTGGTTTTTGTATTATGTGGTATATAATATATTCTAATTTTAGATATGTATGTTTTTAGCTTGTAGGTGGAACTGATTAGTTTCAAATAATATGATAGTTTTTGTTTTTCGGTTGTAGCTAGAAATGGAGTAGTTTGAAGTATTGTATATATTGAATAGTTATTAGTGGGAGTATAAACAATTGCCTATGGGGTTGATTGGTTTACCCTACCACCCATAAACACTGCGTTGTTAGCGTTTGACAACAATCATAAAAAATGATTTATATCGCTTCGTATCGCTCTAAACCTCTGAAAACCAAAAGCTGCTTTCTTCATGGGTTTGCGGTTGGGTAATTAAAAAAAATAAAAATTGATTGTTTTATAAAAATAATATATCAATAATTTAAAATTTTCTAATTAATGTTGAATAACTTATCATAATTTTATATTTATAAAATCTTCAAACATAATTCTTTCAATAATTTTTTTTAATTACTTATTAATAAATCTAACAAACTTAAATTTTCAAAATGTAAAATTAACCTCTCCGAAATAATTTTTTTATTCATTAAAGTCATAACTTTCATGTGACCTAATTTTTTTAAAAAATGAACATAAGAAATATACTTATTATATTCTATTACTAATTATATTGAATTGATGATTTTTATATTTTATTATAGTAGCATGGTTTTTTATGTTTATTATAACTATAAAATGTGTTTATATTGTTAATTTAATGTTTAACCACTACCGCATCCGCTAGTCCACCAGTTATAAATATCCCACAAACGCATTAAGTTTCAATTATTGTGGCAGTCGTATAAATTGCTTAATAACGCTTGAGACAGCAACCGCCTGCTTCCGCAAACTTCCGCACCCGCAATAACAACCGTTGAAGTTATACCAGTCAAGGCCTATGTTGTATTAAAATGTATAGACAAAAATAGAATAGATTTAAATAAGTTTATTGTTTTTGTTTAAACATTATCCACTATGCATTTCGTTTAGTCAATATTTTCATTTTTATTTTATCTAAACTAATTGGGTCTAGTTGTCTAATTGGATTTATTTGTTTGATAAAATGTTTTGTTGATATCAATAGGTACTGTATTTATATTACTCATATTTATTACTTTTAGTATATTATGATAAATTTGTAAATTTATGTTTTTCATTTTGCTATGTAACAAATATATAACATTTCAAATCAAAATCCACATCTTTAAAAATATATATTAAAAACCAACGAATACTATGAATTTACGAAATTAATAGTACGTTATACAATTTACAAATAATTATTATATTTACAAATATTAAAATTTTTAATACTCTAACTTTTGACAAAATTAAAATAATTGACTATTTTAAGATCTTTATATTATGTGGCATAATTATTTGGTCTAATAGAATAACCAAATTAAATCAAATAAATTTTTTAAATTTAGACGCATATAAAATTAGGTTTTCTAATTTTACTGTTTTCATTGTTTTTGTCCCTTTATATTTTTTACTTTTTGCAAATGGATACCCCTAAATGGTATTTTTTGCAAATATACACACTAAAAATAACATTTTTGCAATTGCCACAATTTTTAATGTTAATCATAAATAAAAAATAATATAATTTATGAGAGTAAGTGTTTTTTTAATAGATCCCTGTTTTTAAGGATCATATATTTGAATGAATAATCTTGTAAACAAAGTATTTGAAATTAATAGATAATATCGGTATATTGTTGTATGTGAAGATTTACTCGATTTAAAATATTTAAAATTTATGACTATTTATTTTATAAATATATTATAAAATTGGTAAATTAATAATTATTAGTCAAATATGAATTTGTTTAAGATGAAAATTTATTTATTGCTGATTAAATTTTTTTATCAAATATTTAGGTTACAATCAAAACAATTTCACAACATCCAAATCAGTTTGATGGAACATCGAGATTATGAACTATGTGAGCTCAAATCGGGCCAGCTGAGAAAAGGCAAGTATTTTCTTTTGGTGTTACCAAGTCGACTCCAACAGCATCATGAATTCTCATCTCAAATGTCAATTTAAGTTTAGTCCCTACACCATCCATACCAAGTTTAGTCCGTACACCTAATCATCAAAACAAAACAAAGCCACACTCTTTAGAACCCCACAACTCAGAATGAATTTTTTATTTAACAATACACCTAGTGAAAAGTTCCACTGAATCTGCCAATTCCAGAAACCATCTTCATGATTCGTCTTGTGAGCTCAGCCCCAACATCAATATCCACACCGGAATCCTTGCAAGTGAAACCTCATCATTCTTCAATGCCTTTAACCTCATTGTTCTCGTCATTTGAAGAAAGTCGATGGATAAAAGTTTGCATGGTGTTGCTACAGAATAAAAACGGTGTCCTATTAATTGGAGTTTATAAAAAAATTACAAAAATTTAAAACATACACATTAATTGACTTCATAATACTTCAACTTGTTCATTATTTTACTCATTTTTTCTTGCAAATAGATATTTTGAAATAGACCAGCAAGTTTGTACAACATTTACTTTTATAACATTGAAACATGGCTAGTATAGCATAAAAACATGACTTCGTTTTTTTTTTCGGGTCAGCGAAAAAAATGACTTTTAAATAGAAAAAATGTGTAATATTACTACCAAAAAAGAATAATCACAATTATCTATTTTATTGTAAAAGTTCACAACGGTAAAATATTTTAAATAGTTAAGTAAAACATACTTGAGTTTTTCTTTTTTGGGTAGAAATGTTAAATAACGTACTTGAGTTTTGATGTAGTTACAAGTATATATGTGTGTCTATTTATATGTGAGTTACTGAATTTACCAAAAATTAAAATCTAAATCTGCTAAAAATAATTCTACCCAATAAATATACTTTGCACCAGAGAGAAGAGTACCTAATTCAATCATGGAAACGATGAATAGCACAATTGACTAAGTTGGCAAGAAAGAAAATGAACCCGATGAAAATATTGATGTTGTTAGTGTGATTCACATGCCCGTCTTTACCTTTCTATACAAAGGGAAAAAGAAAATAACCATTTTAATATTTAGCAATTGATTAGAAAAGTCATGTGCGAATATTTTAAATGAATTTATCAACACAAAAACCATGAATATTTTTTAGTACAGAAATTGGTAAAAAAGGTAGCTTGAACTTTGTAGGTACCTTGAACTGGTTAGTGAGTAATTTCAAGTTTCCACGTTGGGCCTCTGGTGGAATTTAAAAATCAAGTTCAGGAATCTGAAAGCATATATTCAAAAACTACTGTTAGTTTCCAGCTTCAAATCAGTCCAGTTTTCATAATATGAGAAGCAAACTAATTCACAGCTTTCAGGAAGATTAGGAGAAGCGATTTCTTATAAACGCAGGACGCAACATGAGTTTGCAAAAATCAGAATAGTTTGTTACCAAAAAAGAATGAATGCTCAGTATTAGCAAGGAGATTCGATTCACCTTAATAGTGGCTGTTTCAGATTTCACAACTTGCCGGTCAAATATCTGCATTCACACAGAAATAAGAAGGTATAATAATTAGCGTAAGGAGTGAGAGACAACTAAATACAGAGACTTGTGATTCTTATAATAAGCATGGAGGGCTACATTCTACCACGGTAAGTGCATATCCAAATGAAAAACGAAAATGATAGAAAAAGAACAGAAAGTTAGTTTTTTATATGTATGAACCTTCACATCGCCAGCTTGAACCTCTAGATGGTAACAGCATCCTCTCGGTTGAATCTCGCCCGCAAACTGAACTTCATTATTCCTATAAAATAGATTAAGAGAGAGGATTAAAGGTTTTCTCTTTTCAATTGAGAAAAACAGAAAATCCCATATAGAATAGTTAAAAGTTGTACCTTTCTCCACAATGAGGACATTCAAATGCAGATAATAAGATTTGTAACCAGAAGTAGTTTAGCAAGTGAGGTTACCTTTAATCACTGAAACAACATTCATCTAATTTCTGAAATGAACAAACAAATCTTGTCATTCACCAAACACTCACTCATAATCTAAAATAAAAAGCAACAAAAGAGACACAAAACGCAACTCACTGTAGTGTTGGAATAATCCCTTAAGGATGCTTCCTAGCATAAGGGATTGATGCATGCTCGAGAACCACTTGCTTAGCTATACTCAATTTTTTATAACTTACTTTTGAAGAGGATAAATGATTTTATATGCATGTGTTTGAGTTGAATATGAAGTTTCTTGTTTTTTATTTTGTTTCAAATCAGTAAGTTCTGATATTTTCTTATTCGTCATAAATTCATGCTAAAAAAATCTCAAGTAACGATTGGGCTTCTTCGATCGATTTAAGGCTGTAACTAAGCCTCTTAAGAACTAACCAGTATAATTTCTTCAAGCAATAACAAACTAATATCTCCCAAAATCAACCTTAGAAAACATATCCGAACCCTAATTGAAGCACTTAAGAGGCAAAAAGGGAAGAGTTGGTTTAAGGAACCTGGAGTTTGAAGCAACGCCAATAAGTTGCTGAACCGGCCAAGAGAAACCTGGACCTTGGATTGTGAAACTCCCGTGTACTTAGCATCGATGAGGTCACAAATCCAATTAGTGTTTTTGGGAGACACCATGTCCTGAAATCACACCGATGAAAAAGAAGAGGATGGGTTTTAAATTCGCTTCCGGGGAATCAAAGTATCGTTACCAAAATCTTTGAAAAAACAAATCTTCACCTGAAATTGCTTCTTCTTCTTCTCCTTCTCTAATGTCGACCAAAATAACATCTCATCACCGACTACAAAATTACCCTCTAGGGTTTAGACATTTAGACATTTTTCTCCATAAAAGTTTTGAATAATTACACAAATGTCATTAATGAAATGGATCTCGTAACCGGGTCGCGCATGTCCGCGTCCCCAGTAATATTTGAATCAATTTTAGATATTTTTCTAAATGTGCTTCTGTTTTAATATTATAGAGATTTATATATATATATAATCAATTAAAGCCCTAACTTATGTTGCACCCTTTGCTGAACGATGACGATTTCGGATATTCCACTGGAGCTGGTGGAGAAGATACTCTCTTCCATTGACATCTCCGAGTGTATTAAGAGCATCATTATTGATGATTTTTTGGTGGATATCATTAGATATAAAATTATTAAAATTTGAGTAAAAAGAAGAAAAAGAGTGTTTTTGGTTGAAATAATAGAATGTATTGAAATATAAAATTAATAAAATTTGAGTAAAAAGAGGAGATGAGTTGATACTTTTGGAGAGATGGTGTCTTTATATCAATGGGTCGATACTTTTGGAGAGAGTTTAAACTTTAATTGGAGTGTGTTTAAATATAAAATTAATAAAAGTTGAATAAAAGTATGAAAGAGAAGGTATAAAGTTGAGTAAAAGGAAGAGAGAAGGTGTGTTTTAATAGTTTTATATCTAATGATACCCAGCAAAGATCATCAATAATGATGGTCTTAAACCATGGTATAATTTTAAACTAGTAACTAATGACTTTCTGTAATGATTTAGTACATTGATATGTAAATGTAAACAACCCACATATCTTAAAGGTTTAATGTTGCAAAAAATGTCGTTACTTACCCAAAATTAGCATCGATATAGAACGGCGGGTGTGCAGTGAACATGTTACTATGTGTAACCATTCGATAAGCGTGCTCGCTATTGGGAAGCCTTGCCCACAAGGCGACTTTCCAAGTGGTGGACCACCCTGGACCTTCCTCTCCTGTATAGAGAATGAATGTTGTATTTATTAGGGCTGACGATTTATTTCCCCCCAAAAACAAACTTATAACTCCAGATCCACACAGTTTTGAGACCCCAATGTCTTTCCCCATATTCTGGAAGTTAAACACTTATGTGCACACGATTTAAAAGTTACAGACTTATACACACACGACAGCCAGTTTTGTTGGTTTGACTCGAAACCGATACGAAACTAACGAACCAAAATAGAAAACCAGAACCGACCCGTTACCCGATTTGAACTGCGACCCGACTCGAAACCCGACCCAAATGAGATATTGAAGAAAAATCGATTTCTCTGTCAATTTTACAGAACGAGGAGGAGGAAGAAGAAGAAGAAGAAGACGAGTTGATTTTCTGGGTTTTGTGTTTTCCTTCTTCTTTCAACATTTGTTTAGAAAAATGCAGATAATCGATTACGTGTTTTTCTTCCTCTTCTTTCGGTTTCATGGTGATTTTCTGGGTTTTGCAGGTTTTTTGGAAATACGATTGTGAACGATCGGAACGATCTCTCTCTCGCTATTCCATTGTAGAAAACTTGTCCTTTGTACAAATTTCCATTCCCTCTTCTCATATCGGAACGATCTCTCTCTCTTCTGGGAACATCTTCTTCTTCATCACTCTCACTATCTGGAATAACGTCGTGACGAATCGGAGGCTCGTCATTGAAGCCCATAATAGCTTCCTCGATGTTGTAGTCATTCCGTTCGCCAGGATCTTCGTGGTCGCGAGGATCTTCGTGGTCGAATTCATCTCTTCCAATATACTTCACGATTTCAGCCATGTATGACAGATGAACAGACCCAAATTCTAGGGTTCGTGATTTGGGGATTTTGGTTGATTTAGGGGTTTGGGGATGAAGGCGATTTGGGGGTTTTTTTCTGTGTGGGTTATCCATTAAAATCGGGTCAAAATTGGGTTTATTATGGTTTAATCACGGTTTTATGGTTTAATATTGGTGTTTACATGGTTAATTGTGGTTTGTTAAATAGTAAACCAAAACAAATTTTCGATTGTGTGTATTAAGGTTTTCAACTTTAATTTTGTGTGTGTATAAGTCTGTAACTTTTAAATCGTGTGCACATAAGTGTTTAACTTCCAGAATATGGGGAAAGACATTGGGTCTCAAAACTGTGTGGATCTGGAGTTATAAGTTTGTTTTTGGGGGGAAATAAATCGTCAGCCCTATTTATTAAGTATATGTAGATACAGGGATATTAGGTTAGAGTTAATTACATTTAAATCCTTACTAAGATGGAGGTAATCTTGTGACTCCTCCAATCTTGCAACACGCACTGTGAAACTGTAGGCGAGGAAGCAGTTTCGTAAGAGCATCTGCAAGTTACATGAGACTCGTAAAAGACCTGCTTGAATGAGATTTCTGATGAAGTGGTAGTCAAGAGCAAGATGCTTCATACGAGAATGAAACACCGGATTGGCACACAAGTATGTAGCACCAATGTTGTCACAGTAAATAACTGGAGTCAGCGGAAGTTTAAGACCAAGCTCCGAAAGCAAAGAACGAAGCCATAGTACCTCAGATGCGGTGTTAGCGACAAAGTGATACTCGGCTTCGGTTGAAGATCTAGCTACACCACGTTGCTTCTAAGAGCTCCAGGATATCGGGTTTTGACCAAGATATATGACATATGCATTAGTCGAAACAAAATCATCAACATCCCCAGCCCAATCGGCATCGGAGAATGCATGAAGAGTGAGTGGCGATGAGGCATGAAGAAGAACACCATGTGTTAGCATTCCGGCTAGGTAACGGAGAACACGTTTAGCAGCTTGCCAATGATCAGTACTAGGCTTATGCATAAACTAAGATAGACGATTGACAGCATAGGAGATATCCGGACGAGTGAAAGCAAGATATTGAAGACTCCCAACAACAGATCGATGCTATGACAAATCGTCAAGAGCGGTTCCTGTGTGGAGAGTGAGTTTCGGAGAGGTAGGTATTGACAAAAGAAAGAAGACAAAATGAGACATCAAAGTATGGGTGTAAGCATGAGCTAAAGAAAAACATGGGAAACATCAAAGTATGGGTGTAAGAAGCATGGGTTAAAGAAGAACATGGGAAACATCAAAGTATGGGTGTAAGAAGCATGAGTTAAAGAAGAGCATACTACTTTGCTCTCCTGTACATAGATTGTAAATCAAAGCAAATAATACACACTTTTTTCTAATTTTTCTCATTGTTCAATCTCTCTCATTCTTCAATCTCTTTCTCATTCTTCAAACATATTTCCGCATAATTCTAACATGGTATCAGAGCATTAACGCTCCTCGATCTTCTCTTTCTCATTCACTTCCGCTACTCTCTTCATTCTCTTCTCCATTTTCTTAAAACTTTTCTACAAAATCTCTCTTTATCCATTGGATAAGAGCTTGTGTGGAGCATGGAAAGCTTAAACAACTCACGGCCTATGGTTGTTCCGGTGACCTCGATTCTTTCTTCAAAAACCTCCTAAACCAAAGTAGGGTTTCAGAATACAAAAACAACACATTAACTTTGAAAACACACAGAGAACGAAGTTTACCTCGGAATCAAGATTGGAAACCTGATCTGAAAACTAGCCAAAGAGAGCTAACCAACGATATGAAATTGGTGGAATGATAGTCTTCTGAGTCTTTATGGTTCGACAGGAATCCTCCTTTGATATGGAATGATCACAGATCCAAAACTGCACAATCCTCTAGAATACACATCCGATCGACAAACTGTTTTCTCCTATATCAAGATCAGAGAGTGGAGAATTTATCTTGAAAATTTCACTATGATCCGATATGCTTTTATTGACCGTTACTCTCCTCTTCTAAAACCGGATAGAACTGCCTCCAAAGCCTCAAAGACACTCAAGAAATCTACTTCCTCTCTCAATTCT